>JAMQGT020007210.1:0-27955 GCA_024447675.2 Pterophyllum scalare
AAACCACATTTTTTCCCAGACACATGCGACAACCTAGAAGAGACCCTTTCATCTCTCAGCAGACTAGAACTTCAAGGGGAAGCGTAAAACTGATGGCAGGGAGTGGAAGAGACAGGGGGGTGCCAGGCAATGCGCTCATTATTCAGAGAGACACTCGAGGCCACAGGAAACGGCACACTTCATTTTTCTTGTCAAACTTCAGCTGGCTTAATGGCATGTTCGCAGCAAGTGGTGAGACAAAGGGATGGCGTGGCCAGGCCAAGACGTGGAAGTAGTGTCAATCACAATATAGGCCGCCATCACACTGGCAGATACCCTGCATTCTTTTAAATGGTAGATCACCTAAGCTGCTAAAGCTACTGAATGTGATACACTGGCGAATAAATAGGTCTTGCCTTTCAGGGAAGGAGACAGCAAGTACAGTAGGGCTAGCTTTCAAAGAGAAAAATAAAATATGGTCTCAATTATACTTTAACTACTGAGAGGCAACAGATGCTCCTATTGTTCCTCCCATTCCACATCTTTCTGAACCCTACCTCATTATTGCCTTCATTACCGGTGCCATCGATATGGAAGGCAGCTGCCAGAAAACCTGGCTGTATCCACAACCCATCATCCAAACACCAATTAATCATCCGCCCAGCAATTACACAACATACCTTTCACTGATTGCGAACACAGTGTTTCTTTTTTTTAATTATTTCATTTATATACCAGAAACTCCTGTTTCTGAGGCTATAGCAAACGGCGAGTCATGCAAAGCACTCTCTTTCTGCTCTATATATCCACTGGTCTGGAACTGTATTTTGATCAGAGAGATGATGGGGCAGATGTTTTGGTGCAGCTTCATGTCAGTGAGAAGCCTCATTCCATCGGAGTCCAATCTCCAGGCATGGCAGTGGGCCGCGGTGTCAGACAGCCTCTTTTGTTCAACTCCTAATTGGGGTAATTTATTGTTCTAACAGGCAGAGCAGCTGTGGCTTTACAACGTAGCACCAATTAAATCCAGATGCTAGAGTGAAAAGATGGGGATGAACGTGACTGGGGGACCAATCACTAATATTAATTCAGATCTCTGTGAGATACATACAACAAGCTGAGATGAGAGATTATTTTCAATGGATTGCTTTCGGACTGATCCTGAAAATGTGCAATTTTGAGGAGGATTCATGAAAATGGTCACAATCACGTTCTCTCAGACATTATGCAAGATTTCAAACAATGAATGAAATTATGTGCTAGATCAAACACAGAAAAAAAAAACATCTCAGAGACATGGACTGTGTGGCTGCGGCGCATGAACAATTACTGGATTGTGAAATCTTGCTCTAGTTTCACTGCAGTTAAAGAAGTTTTTCCACACAAAATGGCTCTGACCCAGGATCAGGTGAATACGAGCGTAAGATCTGGGGAATAAGGGGAGCAACTGAGTGAAATCAGGTCGCTATAAAGATTTCTCCAGGGCAGGTCTAACCCCGCCATACTGTGCTTGGCCCGCCTGCCTCTTCAGCCCAGGCTCTTTAGACGAAGAGCCCTGGGGACAGACACAAATGTGAGTAACACAGAGAATGGAGGCAGCATGAGGTCACCACCTCAGAGCTGCAGCTCAAAGAGTAATCGTAGATACACAGTGACTCCTTAGGCTTAAAATTCTGAGGGAGAAGACAGGGAATAGTGAGAACATCCATAGAAAGATCCTCCTGTTGTTGGCTCATCTGACTTCACCATAAAGTTTTATGAACTATTTGCTCTGAACGGGAGGTGTGACATGGTTAATGTCTAAAATGCTTACATACTACTACAAATTTCTTCAACGACAATAAATTTAACTTTGCTTCTATTTAAATTTCATTTCAGGGTTGTTCGAGTAGCAAACTAGACTGTCACTACAGACTCTTTGGTGTGGTTTTGTTTTCCCTAATTAATGGGGAAATAAGAGAGAAATGTGTCACCCTGTTTGCTTGTGAGTGGCTGCTGCTTCATCCAGTTGTGAGAAGAAGAAAATGCTCTTTCATCTAGATGCATATGCATGATAAGAGAGAAGGACAGCTTCCTTATTGCTTATTTACCCTTATTTCTATATAAGAAATGGGAAATCGCTCCAATTTATTGAAAAGTGTGATACAGTATATAAGGCAAAAACAGCATTCCACTGAAACCATTTCTGATCAGGCTTAAAATGGATCAACTTAAGGGCCAAATGCATCTTCTCAGTTCACAAACTTGTGCATGTCTGTAACATCTCACGCTAAATTTATTTTTTGCCTCGCAGCCCTTGTGAATTTCATTACTTTCCACATCGTACACCAGGCTTCAACCTCTGAAGACAATATCAAATGGCTGTTTGCTATAGTCTTAACAACAGTGGCTGCTTTCCATCTTCAGCCTAACCTCGCTTCCTTCCTCTCACTTTCTTAGATGTTGTCAAAATCGGTTTGAGAGCAAAGTGCCATAAGCTGTCCCACTGCATGGCAGGAAACCTTGGTACTTTATGAGGATAAAGAGCGCTGACCCAATTAGCTGTCTCTGTTAAATAAAACTCCACTGGCCTGCATTTAAACCACCGCTCTGTTCCCCTCCCCTGCTTGTGTTTTTACAGTACAAAGTGATTACAGATTTAATTAGCTGAGGACCTTGCTTCAGGGAGACTCCTAAATCCATATTGATATTTCTGCAGAGTTTAGAACTAGAGGCCTGGGCTGGTGTGATGATGACTTACGAGGGCGGCGGCATAAAAATATAACGGCAATGTGATTTTCAACTTTTACCAGCCTCTGTTTACTTTTCCCTCTGATACTCATTTTATTGTTGGGTGATGCTGAGAATTATGCAGAGAGCAAAGAGCAGATCAATGTCATCTCACAGCAAGAGTCGTGGATTTTTAACAGATCTCCTGTCAAGAAAGCTGCTTTTCTGTTTTTGACATGTGGAAAAGTTTAATATACGTCTATACATGCTAATTCTATATTTGCTAAAACTGGAATTCACAACTGTCCTGCCCTTACCTTTTCTTTATATGTAACAGTGCTCAAAAGAACAGCGATGGTGTTAGAGACATATGTATGGAGGGGGACAGGAGACCAAAACACAAACGTACTTTAAAAAGTGCAGCCTGGTCTCTTAGCAAAATGTGACAGTGTCAAAATTTAATCTTTTTGTTTATGTACACAGACACAAATAGTCATTTTTTATCATGCTCAGCAAAACTTTGAAACTACACATAATTAAATTGGAAGCATTGCTGTGAGGGGCTGCCTTTACTAGGAAACCCAAAAGTCAGAGTTAACTCAAAACCACAACAGTCAAAAGATGATTGCTATTCTCATCTGCAGTAAAGTATATCTGACAGCAATCTTCCTGAGAGCACACCACTCAGCCCTTTCATGCGAAAGCATTAAGCAGGGAGAGCAGTAGTGAGACACAGCACAGAGCAGGCATCAGTGGCAACAGACGTGACGTTGATTAAGTCAGATACAACATGAAAAGCGTAGCTGGACTAAATATCTTGTAAGGTGGGTTGCAAAGCGACGTAGAGATGCACAGATGAGCAGACTATAGCAGCTTAAATGGCGCACCCTTTAGGCCAGCTGAGACTGCAGACATGCAGATGTTCTTTGTTTTTTGGGTTTTTTTGGGTTTTAGCTCAGGTTATTAAACTCAACCAACTGTTCATTTTTTCTAAACCTAAACCAATGAACAAACTGAGAGGAAACAATGAAAAATGTTTGTGTGCATGTACACAATCAGGTCCCTAAAAAAAATCTAAAGAATAAATATCACAAAGAACCATTATTCTGCATTGAAAAGTAATACAAATGAGGTTACGGTTAATAAGGTGAGGTGTGGCAAAATACACAAGAACTGGACTGAAAATCAGTGGCAACAGGTCTTAATCTATGTTTGAAAGTTCTGGTTCAAACTGTTACCAACTTGTAAAGAGGAGGTCAGGAGAGAGGCACACCAGTGAGTGTCTACAGCCATCTGCAAAAACACTGTGGAGTCTCTGTCATGGTTTGGGGCTGCATTTCAGTCAGTGGATCTTTTCAGAATTGTTGGAATTATGAATGCAGAAAAGTACCGGCAGATTTGAATCCACCATGCAACACCATCTGTTAAGTGTCTGATTGGCAATGGATTCCTTTTACAGCATGACAATGATTATAAAACACTGCCAATGCAGTAAAAGCATACTTGGATACACAGACACACAGTGGAACACTGTCAGTCATGGATTGGCCTCTCCAGAGCAGAGACCTCAACATTTTTGAAGCAGTGTACGATCTGCCTAAGAGAGTTCAGGCTGTGGTCAAGAATAGAAGTGGCCATACCAAATATTGACTTTCAAGCTCATTAGAGTTGTACGAACTCTGTGTTTGCCTTATATGCTGTATTTCAAGGCATGTTTGCAGATGTTTCAATAAATCCATGCACCTATTTCCAATTTTCCTAGCAAAATATAAAGAAATGAAACATGACAAAGAAGATTTTGGCACATTCCTTGAGATGGGCTGATGATGCTGCAGTTTGATTTCTTAAACCCCGGCTTGCTTTGCACACCTGTGAGTCATTCGCTTGTCTGAGGGCTGTGTATTGAGGCTTGGCTGTGACTGTGGTTCTCTGCCAGATTGCCCCTACCTATACGGTGGTAAATTGGCTTTCCTCATTGTTTCTTGCGCTGTGTTCCAGCCGGAAAAACATTCCCAACTCTTGTTTTTCTCTCACCTTGTGGAACACTCAGCTCACAGCAGAACTGGACCCGCCTCACACCCACAACCTTTAGTCACTCCTCAGCAATCAGCTCTCCATGGATACTTACCCACCTGCCTACTCTCCATCTCACCAGCACAAGCGATGTGGGACCCCAGCCAGCCCTCTGACTAACCTCCTCCTGAAAACACCTCCATGGACCACAAGGCTGTCAACCACTCATTCAGCTCTAACCTTTGCCAGCCATTCCTGCCCATGCTAATTCTTATTCTCCCTCTTTACAGACTCTCCCTGAGTGGCAGTTTAAGGTTTTGCGCAAGCCCTGGTCCCGCGCCTCTGTTTCACCGTACTTCAGTGTTTTAAATAAACAATAACCAATGCAGCTACAAGGTCCATTGCAGTCTCAGTAAGACGTCAGGCTTTTTCACTAGATGATTTCTATGTTTATGTTATAATATTCTCTATGTAAACCTGTAATCCAACTGGGCATGTTTGGCTTAGATTTCTGACAGATGATGTAAGATAGGGAAATGTTGGAAGTCAGGTACAACCAGTGTTGAATATATATATATATATATATATATATATATATATATATATATATATATATATATAACCCATTTTGAATTTAAACCGAAAATTTGCCATTATTGCAGCAATCTAAAGAACCAGTTCTACCATGAACATCGTCACAGAACAGGTTCAAATTTAAGACTGACAGCTAACATGCTCACTAATATGCAGTGTTTTTTTTTTTTTTGCTTTGTTTTTTTAACATCACATTCATTCAGGTATGAAATGTGAAAGCAGCATGCTGTGGGTTTGTTTTCGTCATGACTGAATTGAGCCTCTATAATACAATGCTGAATGAAAGACCAGCGGAGCTGTGAGGTAAAGTGCCAGCGCCAGAGAGGAAATGAAAATGAGGGTGGTGAGTATGGAGGCACCAAGTGCTCCTCGTCAAACTCCCTGCACATACTATGAATATTTCACTGCTGAAACACAGCAGCCTTTCACTCCATACTGCACCCCTGGAGACAAACAAAAGAAGACAAATAGACACTGTAGCTACATACAGCAGATAGATAGCTGTAGATGAATAGCAAGATAAATAGATATCTATTTCCCCCAACTACTTCACTCCACATGGAAACCTGTCTCAGGCTTCATCTTTCAGCTCAAGACCTCAAGGCAGGGCTGACGAGCTGTCAGCACTGCCTTCCAGCACCAACAGGGGCTGTCTGTGAGCGTACCAACATCTAACCAACATCACACAAGCAGGTAACGCCCTGGACAGAATTGCAGACCACTCTCAAACACAGAACACACTCACTCATACAGACTACATGCGTACAGCCATGCTAATTGCAATGTGCGTGCAGCTAACACAAAGTACAGGTATTTAGTCATTCACCCAAGATGCTAGACAGATTTTGAGACAATGATGATGAAGTGTTGTTTTATCAGAGCAAATATTAACCCCTGTCACTACGGGTACACATTGCTGGCCACCTTTTCTTCTTGCACGTACAGGTCTGCTAGTTTCCCTAGAGAAAAGTCGGGGATGTACCATCTGGGCACAACCGCAATCTACCTGAAAGTTTTTGATATATTTCAAAGTCAGTGAACCCTAATCTTTGTGAAGACCATAAACATCACCAGCAGCCTGACACTGCCATCCTTTGACCTACACCACAAGCTGCTAAGATTATCATGCACCAGTAACTGGATAACCCCACCTCAACTGGGAGAAGTAATTCCAAAGCTGAGCACCCTACCGTTAACAGCTGCTACAGTTCTAGCCACTGCCAGAGCACTTGGAATCCAATTTTCCCACTGGAAAGCTATGCTAATTCTATGTTTAACATATATAAAGAACTTCCTTTTATTTTCTGAGGTTGTAAACGGCTTCGTCACTTCCAACACGTCATGGGGCTATAAAATTGCAAGCCAGCACAGTACACTCATTTCTCCAAGGCATGTATTAAATAGACACTTTCATTTTGGTAGCTTCATGTTAAGCACTATGCTATGACTTAACAACTGGCATCAACGCTTCCTCAGCAAACAAGTTGAGGTTCAGAAGGACAATAAGGGGTGAGGGAACACTCCAATGGTAAATCAGACTAGAAGCACTTACTCTGACTGTGTATCCTATGGGCCATTATTGGTGGGTGTGCTCACACATCATAGTGGCAGGGGTCTTCCAGGCTAAAAAGGAATAAAGAAACAAAGGACCATTAAATCACAGTGAGAGACCCAGCTCCAAGCAACACTGCAGACTTCAACACTGTGGTCTAAGAACTGTGAAGATAGGTTAGGACCCACAAAGAACGGTGGTGAGAGGAGGAGAGAGGGAGAGAAAGAGAACACGTCATTGATTTTCACCCTCTGAAGTGCCACTTCATCATTCTGTGAGACACACTCTATCGATCCCTGCCTTTAGTTTGTTTGTAATTTTGGAGGCTCAAAACTGTTCACAAAGATAGTATCCTCTTATATGCCACTTGCCTCCAAGATGAAGAATGGATGGATCAAAGGATGTGTGGCGATGACCTCATTTTACAAAGTGCTTCTCACTCAGTTGGTTTTTGTGGCCCTGCTTAAGAATTAAGAAGGTTACTGTTTCTATGTTACTCTTTCTTCCTTTTTCCCTCTAAAACATCATTTTATACATGTTACATGTTGTATTTGCATTAGCACATGTTAAATTGCAGGGATACAAACTTGTCACCTTTTGGAAAAAAATCACAGTTTCAAATTCAAAAATAGGTTATTTGTGTGATTTGTGCTGATCTTTTTTTTTTTTTTTTTTTTTTGGAAGGGTAGGGCCAGGTCTGCTGTCAAGGAGAATGAAGTGAGCATAGTGCCATCAGAGTTATAAAAAATGCTCCTGCTGTGAGGGACCTGTCTGGTAGATCGGCTTTTTAACTGCCTGAAAGCTTTAAAGGTGCTGCGTGTATTTTATTTGCCAGTTCAATCAATGCTTATTAAGCAGCTATTGTTAGCATGTTCCTGGACCCCTCAGTGGGGCCAAATGGCTCTTATGGCTTTGCAAGTCCTGAAGGTAAGGCAATGTGAGACTGTAAAACATGAGTAAATCACTCGGCTTCTTTTCTGCTATTCTTTAAAACACAACCAGCACGGACCAGCTTGGTGAGTGAAAATGACTGTGCTGTGTGCATTTAGCAACCATCACATTAATTAAATTTTGAACACTTAAGTTCATCATTTAATTTTATATCCTGAGGTGTTTTAAGTTCTTCTCTAAAAACTCTTGACTGAATTATTTCTTCCAATAGCTGAAAAAAAAAAAGTAAATGACAATCTTAGTGGTGTTTTATTATAATTATAATCTGTGGTGCAACAATAGCTAGAGTCAGGCTATGAAGGATGCAACTGTGAAACAATTGGACAATCAAAATATCTCAGTTCATGGCAATGTGCAAAAACACATTTACAGATTTGGTGGATCAAATCTGAAATAAAACTCCAAGTTTATAAAATCATCAAAGTCATTGGTTTTCTTAATGTTTTAGAGTCTACTGACTTTGCATATGTTAAGTGCCTTAAGGTGACTTGTGTTCTAATTTGGAGATTTAAACTGAACTGAATGGTAAATAGGGGCTTGGATGTTTTTAGATAAGGCATGTGGGATGGGTTAAGTAAGCTTCAGTGAAAAAAAATCCTATCCTCCTAGAGTGAGAAGAGAAGGATTTTGCTGTGTTGGTACAGAGCATATTTACTGCAGCTTTCTACTGTGACCTCCATAGCTTCTAGAAAAACTCTCAACCTGAGAGCCAACCACCCACATACAGTCTTACCTTAGCATCTCATCTGCACTTTATAATACCCCCAACCCACTGCCCTTTATATTCAGAGCAACAGAAAAGTAGCACCTCAGAATACCTTCAGAGATGCCAAGGGAATACGTCAAGGTTACCATTTTCAGGAAAATATCCTTTAGCAAGGGTTCCATAAGCAAAACAAATTAAAACACATACACCTACACATGCTTTTTCACAGCATGCAAAAAAGACTTGTTCCATGTTCTCGATTTTATCATCACTGTTACCTTATATTACACAGTGGTGCAGCAAATACACATTTCAGAAAACAAATTTCTATGTAGCAGTCAGCATCCTAGTACTTTATTACAGGTGTATCTTGGCTTGCCTATGTATTCAATTCAATTCAATTCAATTCAATTTTATTTATAAGCGCCAAATCACAACAAACAGTCGCCTCAAGGCGCTTTGTATTGTGGGTAAAGACCCTACAAACTGTAAAGACTTTACAGACTGTATAAGCACGAAGCTATAGTTAACCCCCCTTTTCAAATGCTGATAACTACTGGCAGTAGTAGTCCTGTACTTTCCAACAAGTAGGTTAAGCAGGCAGGTATAAATCCAACTTTAATGATGACCGTGCCACATTTGAGCTTTAAAGTGTTTCCGTCATAAAATTGCAAAAATATGGCTAGGTTTGGCCACCAAAACTGCAGTTTGATTTACAGTTTGAAACATACATTAGAAATCTCAAGCTACTTCATCTGATATTTTACATACACTTACTCACATGACCACTAGAGGTCCTCAATATAATTTGTGTTGCTTTATGTTAATTTGCACTAAATTGAATTCCTATAGGCCTGAATATAGGCTCAGGAAGGTGCCTATTGGCAATAACCATTCACCAGCCACTTTGTTAGGTACACCTGTTCAACTAATCGGCCAATCAGATGGAAGACATACAGTGTAAGGGTCAGTTTTGGCATATATATATATATATATATATATATATATATATATATATATATATATATATATATATATATATATATATATATATACAGGAATGTTTCCAGCATGATGTCAAGGAAGGTAAGCTCAAAACAATATTCTTAGGTAAAGTGACACAGCCTCCCTGAGTATTACTGCTGACCATGTCCCTTTATGACCCCAGTGTACCCATCTGCTTCCAGCAAAATAACGCACCATGTCACAAAGCTCAAATCATCTCAGACCCTTTCTTGAACATGACAATGAGTTCACTGTACTCAAATGGCTTCACTACAGTCAATCAGTCAATCCAGTAGTACAGCTTTGGGATATGGTGGAACAGGAGATTCACATCATGCGCGTGCAGCAACTGAGTGATACTGTCATGTCAACATCTCTGAGGGATGTTTTCATCACTTTGTTGAATCCATGCCAGAAAGAATTAAAGCAGTTCAGAAAGCAAAAGAGGGTCAAACCTGGTACCAGTAAAGGTTACCTAATAAAGTGGCCTGTTAGTGTAAATGGTCTAGTTCTTATATAGTGCTTTTCTACTCTTACTGAGGACTCAAAGCACTTATACAACATGTTTGCGTTCACCCATTCATACAAGCACTTCCATCTGTATGTAAGCTAAGTGCTTTTAGTGCCTACCATTCACACACACTCACACGCCAACACTTGTGCCGGAGAGCAAGTTGGGGCTCAGTATCTTGCCCAAGGATACTTTGGCGTGCAGCCCATAGGAGCCAGGAATCGTACCGGCAACCTTCCAATTAGTAGGTGACCTGCTCTACCTCCTGAGCCACAGCCAGACCACAGCCATATGGGATTGGAAGTGATAACAGCTATTCACTGGGATGATACTAGTTGACATGGGTAAGTTTACTAACATTTGTAGGCTTAGTTTGTAAGTTTGCTAAAATAACTGGCATATAATTAAATCGATGTTTGCATGTTATTACATTTTGCACATTATGTACAATGAAAACTATTTAAACTACAAAAATTAAATAAGGGAGCAGCCAGCATTATATTTATGAAGTCTGCTGCCAACCTCCTTGTTTTTGAATTGCCCTGGTAGTATACTAAAAGAAAAACATGACAATCACTGATTTATTTCTTATAAAGAACTCGCCTGTACCAGAGTCAGCAGTGTTAAACCAATCATAATAACTTACTACAGCTACACTTTTGCAACCTCTTAAAAAAACTAAAGCTTTTATTTTATTTTATTTTTATGTGGACACATTCAATTATCGATGTGTGTCTGCATGATGACATGGTGGAAAATAGCTGCAGATTCTTGGGATTTAGTAGCACATGCTTCAGAGGTTCTGTTTAAACAGAAGAAAGCAGATCCATCTGGTGATTTTTTTAATGCAGTATTTTGACTCTTTTCTAGATATCTAGATGCAGCATGTTGCTTGCAACTGAATCAACATACTGA
Organism: Pterophyllum scalare; assembly: GCA_024447675.2. Lineage (NCBI taxonomy): Eukaryota > Metazoa > Chordata > Actinopteri > Cichliformes > Cichlidae > Pterophyllum > Pterophyllum scalare. Next base: position 10,936 of record JAMQGT020007210.1, read on the forward strand.
CTCAGATTATAAACTGTGATTTTGCGTCTCTCTCAGCGGCTCAGTTTCTTGCTGTGAAAGTCTCCACAGTACCAACAATTCACTGCCTAAAATTAAAATAATTAATGATTATCTGTAAGCCCAATGACTCTATAAAAGAGGGATGACGTGGCTCCACTTCTTCCTATTGCACAAAAGTGAAGCTAAAATTTCCCGCTTATGGGAGCAGCCATCGTGAATTTTTTTTTAAAAAAAAATTGAACTAAAATAAATAAATGAATAAAAATAAAAGGAGGTTTCATAGAAATGTAATTTGGTGTTTTCATTTAACAACAGGACCCAGAATCTACATTCTCATCGACAGCTACATTCACCCTGGGGAAAAATGAGTGACCAATCTGGGTCTGGATTCCTGGATCTAGTGGTTCGGAGACATTTCCTCCCTTTCTTTCATCACCAACTTCCTGTACAAGATGTTCTGTCAACCTAATGAAGCAGACATCATGTCAGAAACATCAAGAGGACTGAAGCTCACCGCAGGCATCAAGCAGGAAACATAATCTTTACCAGCAACTCCTTTAGAGGGAAATCTTCTTCTTTAGACCCCCACCAAAGGTCTGCCCCAGAAGATGGACAAAACAGCACTTTATGAATAGTGTGATAGCGAACTGTGCTTTGTGTAATGTTAGAAGTACTCCACATCACCCTCAGAAAAAACACAGAGGCTCTGGACTGTAACTTAATGATGCTATAGTCCTGTAAAAAATATATGTATTTAAAATATATATTATTCTTTCTGGTTACTCTTGTATGAATGCTTCTTAATTGCTTTACTGTCTGAAGAGTTACACACACTGTTAGCAGAAAACAGTGTGAAAGAATTCTAGATTAAAGTTTTTTAGCTCAACACACAAATGAAGACTTTTTACCTTATACCAGTGATTCCCAAAGTGTGGGTCGTGGCCCGATGGTGGGCTGCAAAAGTACTGCAGGTAGGCTGCAGTAATAGAAATTCAGTTTTAACTTACTCATAAATATATACTGTTACATATTTATTTATATAAAAAAAGTGAATTAAAATGAATAATAATAGTTAATTAAAACTAATAATAATAGGAGGTGGATAGTTTGTGAATTTACTCATTGCTCTGACCTAAATTTACTGTGTGTGTGTGTGTCCGAGTGGCAAGTGGGTCACATATTGGTATTAGCCCTTTACTTGTGACTGAGTGGCATTAGCAATTTATAGCCAACAATCTGTGTTATGTTTTTTAAATAAAATATTCAAGGAAATACATCACTTGTATTTTGATTAGAGTGACGATTTAAGATTGCTGCCCCGTGATTTTCATATTTTATTTAATGCAGTCAAAGAAAATCTATGTATCACATTCTATTCATGCAGCTGACTACATTTAGTGTTACAAACAAAAGCTGTGCAGCCTTCTTAAACACTAAACTGAGTTACTGTTTATGCTCCTGAATGCAAAGAGCACCTCAGTTGGCTCACTTACAAAGAAATTAACAGTTGCTAACGTTTGTGGTAGTTTCATTTTAATGGAGAGAGACCAACGATCAATCAAAAATCATCCTATCCCAGCTGTCATAGGGCGAGAAGCAGGGTACAGGCTCTTTAGCCTTTGTACAGTAGTTTATTTAATCACTTAATTTTGGAGTTGCTACAAATTTACTCCAATATTAAAACAAGTAAGTAGTCGGTATTGAGAGTGGACATATAGGATCTGTCTGTTGTCACTGGGTTGTGCTGAGGTCTGAATCTGAGCAGCTCCTGCAATCACAAAGAGAAAAGAATCATCACAAACTTGTCAAATATGAAGTTTATCCCTCAAAGCTGAAATAAAGCTGATCCTTCCATGTTCTGACAGACTTCAGGCTCTGAAGTTTTCTTTCAATCTACAGCTCTGCTGACACCTGACATGTGAACTGTGTTATACAAAGACCAAGCTTTATATACTAACAGATTATCCAGTATGATATTTGGCCTGTTGTTAGGCTAACCCTAGTTCAGTCGTGGTGCTGCATCATGGTCACATGCAGGAAACCAGAGCAAAACATATGGCGGTAGTATCACTAGTGTTTTTATCTGCTGTCTTAGCATTGAACATATTGATGCTTCAGATTATTTCTCTCAAAGGATGTAAGCTGTACAAAGTACTGCAAACATGGAATTTTGTGAACCATAACTCAGACTGCTTTTTAACCTGGATATTTGAAACAAACGTTCAGTAAAAAAATATATAACATAAATAAAAAGAGTCAGTGGCAAAGAAAAATTCCTCAGTGGCAAAATTAAACATAAATTTTGACTTGACACACCAAATGTCATTCGTTGGTTTCAGCAAATAAAGATTAGACTTTGCTATTTCTTTTATTTTGTGGTATCAACAAACTGAGATATCAGCTACAAAGTGGAAATGATATTACAGGCAGCTCATGAGAGCTAGCCATGAATACTGTGATAGTGTTTCCAGTCCTCTCAGTAATTAATCTTTGGTCAATACTGCGTTAAATCCACCGTTAATAAGAAGTTGTCGAATGCTGTTCTGATTTTAGTCTTACTGTCCATACCGTGCCTCATCTTTGGTTGCCTGCTGCAGGTTTTTACAGCCAGAGCAGCAGAGCTAATGTCTGAACTACAGCACTGACTTTCAGGGTAAAGTCATTAATGTGCACAGATTAGCTACCGAACACCGGCTTTCCCCACATAGCTGACTATTCATCTTAGCTAGCTAGATAAGAATGTTAATTAATGATTGGTTTAGAAATCACAAATTTAACTTACCGAAAAGGTCCTTTATGTCGGTTATTCCAGTTTACTGCAGAGCACCTCGTGCAGTCAGTTTAAGGCACACAGTCATGGTTATGGAAAGTAAATGCGGGACTGAACTCTATCTGCAATTTTCAAACAGAGATACGCAAGTTTCTCCGTGACAGCGGCTGCCAATAAAAGCTGATTATGATGTTGCACCCCAAAAAATCAAACTCATGAGAAAGTTGAGCCCTTGAACCCAAATCAGTGTAATGAGGACTACTAGGAATGGCAGAAAGCATCTATGGGAAAATTGATATAAGGTGACGTTTTTTGTTTTAGTTTGAAACCTGTCCCATCGGCTCACACGGAGGCAGCAGGGTCAAGATGTGCTGCAGCTGGACACCAGGGGCTGGGAGAGACGTATTGGCTTCATTTTTGAGGCGCTGTCAGGTCGCCTATGTTATCATTGTGTAAACCACAAAGGATAAGTGCCACTTTCACATATCTCTGAGAAGCCATGCGCATATTGAGATGAATGGTTCTGAGAGTTTCACAGTATTGAGCCTTCATCTTCACAGTTACCAGCAGTAAAATGACTGACAGCATCAACACTCTGGGTGGAGGTCATCTATGTGAACAGAGTGCTGCATCCTCCAGATGCTCTTGCCATATTTGTTGCCCACAGGCAGTGAAGTACTTCTTCATTTCCTTACTCCCCAGGTTTTTAAAATGCCATTTATGTCTAATGGCCGTGCTCATTAGCTGCATCTGAAAAACACACTCTGGTCATTACTAGCAACATTTGCAGTCAGGCTTCATGCCGAATTCTCTTTTTTGAGTCATCCGTCACAGCCCTGTTCCTTGGCAGTTGGCACTAGAAATGACGCAAAGCACAAATCTTCTAATTATCTGCAGCTATCTTTATATGCTTACATTGCTAGTGAATGTGTTTTGACAAGGCTGTTTTATCAGTGTAGCGAGAAACTCAGTCTGGAACAACATCCATCATGTTGAGGCTGCCAAGGCCACTTGAGGGACTACACAGGCAGTAGTGCACTGCGAATTGCACTTTACCTTGGTATGATCCCCTTGTGGGGAGAGAAAGAGAAGGATGTGCACGAGTGCAGCTGTGATGGAGACAATATCAACTATCCATTATTTACTTGTACAACTGTCAGATATGTACAAATATCACAAGAAGCGATGCCGGTGAAGAATGTCCAAAGAAAACTCCTCAGAGTCAAGGAGATCAAAAGTTCTTCAAACAACCAAGATATCCATTTTTGTCTTTGTCAAAATGAACAGAAGCCTAGCTTGGTATTTCTACTCTTACGCTGCAAAATAAACAAGCGCTTTGGAATCGCAGTGGCACACTTTTTTACATTCTGCATATTTCTTTAGAGGAGCGTTGTGTGGGTGTGCAACAGCCTGTCCAAGTGAGAAATAGAGAAAGAGGGAAAGTGGGTGGGGGAGCATGCTGGCTATCCTTTGTCAACTGCTCAGTGCCATTTAATGGCCTGTAAACCCCTTTGCTGGAGAAAGAACAGGCAATTAGCATACTGAGTGGATTACAAGATTGCTCTGACTCCTGGATTAATGTGTGCACTTAATCTTCTCTTTGCTAAGCGATTCTTGGATATACAGCTATTCAAAGGAAATTTACTCACCTTCCAAAACACATGAAAAGGAATTTCTTCCATGATGGCATCAAAATTGCTATAGTACAGCTATTTAATATACTGTTAGACTGAACTGATCAAGATTTTTTTTTTCAATCTACATCACATCAGATGGATCAAAGTGGCCCGAGGGCCCCTCTAGGCCATGTACTCACCAAGTCCTCTTTGTTTGAGTCCAAGTGTCACAACCAATGTCAAGTTTCCCCTATGTGCCAATTTTAAGTGGGCCACCTTGCCTGGCATGAAGACCACCTTTGTGCCAGGCTCATCAGGCCGTCCAGCAGCAAATACTGGACCATAATTTCAAAGAGTCTGGAGTCTGTTGAGACCATCACCACCAAATATAATATAACATGAAATACTAAACATTTCCCTGCCCTTTGTTTCCAAAATAACCCTCATTGTTTAGGTAGACACAGTTCCAGTATGACTTCAAAAAAATAATCAGCCCCTTATATAGACTACACTCACCACTGTGCACCAACTGATGACCATAAATTTACTTAATCTCTTTTTACACCGAGATTTTGACATAGTGGCATTCAGAAGAGCCTTTTCCTGAAGCCTTAGCTTGTTCAGACTAACCCACACCGAGCCAGCATAATTCCTTCCCAGTGGGTGATTTTTCATAGCATGTGGAATATAAGGGGCATAACATCTTACACAACAGCAACGGTCGTCTGAAGTGCCAGCTCTTCCTCTTACAAAAATGTCGGTATCTCCACTGTTGGCTTAAAGGTACAACAAAGCTCCCCATTCTGCTTTTGTATCGTTCCATATAAAAAATGGGAGGCAGAAAAATGGCAGAAAATTACGGCCTTGTACAGAGGCGTTACACGCCTACATAACTTTGTGCCCTTGAACGTAAATGTTTGCAGAGTCGATGGCAAAACCATGCCGCACAGCGCACCATCTCGCTGATTGCTACACGCTGGCTATTGTTACTCTATATGATAAACATGAGGCTGCACTCCATATCTCCACAAACTCTGGCTTCATCTCCTATCGCTTTCATCACTCGTGTATCACTACACCTATTTGCTGGCTTTGATATGATCTTTAATCCATCCCACCTCACCTCAGAATCCTTAACCAGAGCAGCCCCAGAAATGAAAAGAGCTGACAACTTTGCACAACTACTGCTCAGTGCCAAGGCAGGGTGTCTTAAACGGCAAACTAGGCTACATTCAGAAGCACATACAAACACAAAAATGTGCACACTGTGGCAGATCACATATTCGTTCAATCACATCAGACATTCACATGAAAAAAAAAAAGCCCGAATGCTGACCGTAATACTTTGCTGGAAGTAACCATATGCCAATGAACCATCATGTTGTAGAGTTAAAAAAAAGAAGCTTAGAACAGCTTGTTTGTCTCGCAGTATTTCTGTGCAAATGGGCTCACTAGCAATAACGCTATGCATTTCTCCCATCCTCTTAATATCAGCGCAGATTACGGTCTTCACAGCAATTCTCTGCCTCCCTCCTTTCAGATGAAAGGCTTTCAGGATGCACCCGTTCAAAACACTAAAGTGCTGATTCACTGCATTGTGTCAAAAGGGAACAGATGGTTGAGGTATAGTATACCTTAACTGTCAGTAGTGACGAGTGCTCAGCGTTCCAACAGCTAGACTAACGCATCATAAGCTACGTTACGTTTTTACATCAAGCTTCAGTCCTTCGCCACTTTTCTGGAGACTAAAAGCTGTAGAAAAGGAGCAAGGACAAGAAGCAGAATGAAAAAGAAGGCCTGGATCCCCGGACACATTAAGAATGCGTTTTCTCCTTAGAAATCAATAATGTCTCATTGCCTTCAAGATCGCCAGGAATGCCATCGCTTTCAATTTATTCACTCATTCTTCTCAATGAGCACACTGTGGTGATCCCGTTTTCCATCCCATCAGCCCTCCTTCGCTTTCCCGGTCCATCTTGTGGGAGGTTCCTTTAAGTTGTTAAGATGTCTTCTCTGTGCCTTTAACAATGGTATTTGTCTGAAAATAAGTGTATACCGAGAGCCCTGCAGCGTGCAACCCCGGAGCTGTAACTGCTGGATTGCATCATAGGCAATGAGCTTAAACATTCACTATTTTCTCATCAGACAGTTATTTGATATGCTGCGCCGCATGATTATTTTTGCCACACACATTCTCAGTCTTCCTTTGTGAAAGTGCCCAGTTGAGACGAGGAATCATTTCAACCCACTCGCCACCTCACGACTGCCTCAAAACCTGCTTGTGTTTACCTGCAAGGTGCCCTGTGACACAGCAAGGATGAAAGAAGCAGCTACTGCACACCAGGGACTTAATAAAATCTACTTACCCCTTAATTATCAACTTTAGCCAGAGACACTGGGAACAGTCAGGCTCAGACTGCTGCCAACAGTCCCCAGCATCTCTTCAAAGAGTGAACTGAAGACATGAGAAGTACTCAGACCCCACAGAAAGCTACAAACTGCCATCTGTGGGGTAAGCACTTGAAAAAAAAAATTACAGATCACATAGGTAACTTCAGGGAACAAATGCTCGTCGCCAGTTTTAAAGAATTTGCAGCCATCATAATTTCATCTTGATGTACCTATAAAAATACCATCTGTTGTTTTATTCATTTGTTTTTATTTTTATTTATTTTTTGGTCTGAGCCATTGATTTGCAAGATTCATCTGTTAGTTCTCTCACTTTGAAAATAAAGAACCTCGCTTTAATTTTATGATGACCAACTGTAACTTTCTAGATTTCCGGGACTTCAGAGAAATCTCGGAGGACACTTGTGTGATAGTGTACTCCCGGTGAATTGCTGCGCGGGTTTGTGCACGCGTGCACGCTCAAATCACTTCTGCTGAACATAACAATAAAACAGCTGAACTGTGAAACCCTTACTCAGCAACTTCAACGCTGGCTTCGTGAACAACGGGGTCAGAGCTTACAGTAATTTTTGTTCTCTCCACATCAATATATAGCTGCTTCACTGGGGGGCAATGAGAACCTGTCCAGAGTTATAAAGGGAATCTGTTTGTACCAGGTGACTGAACGCACACTATGAGTGAACGCACACTATGAGTGAACACACACGCACACATCGCACACCTTTTGACCCTTCAACGATGCAGGGTGTGAAATAGCAAGGCTGAACGGCTCAATTCCTCACAAAAGCCACTTAAGTCAGCTCTGGTTTATTACAGCTAATGTACCATCTGCCTCCCAGGGCGACTCCTCATTAAATATGGAGGAGATAAATAACATATCTCAATAACATGTCTAACTTCTGCAGTGCTGAACCTTAATGTGACCAGTCCTGCTAGAAGGGGGACTAACATAAGCTTGACAGCTTCTTTTTTTTAAATATTTGACAGTCTGTGCAACATGGTGAAAAATGCAAGTAGAAGCTTTGTTTTTTTGTTTTTTTTTAAAAAAACTGCTGCTCCAGACAGTCTTGACAGATATTTTGTATCTGAACACATCCCAGGGAGCTCGTCACATTTATGCTCTGAGCTGAGATCCAATCAATTCAAGCTTCATTTGTCCCCACAAGTCGATGCGTCCTCTGAGCATCCTGCTCGACTTTCATATTTTTAAATTGTGAAATCGAAGCTTGACATTATTGCAGCTTTTAAAATTGCATGTAGTTAGAGATTTGTTTTAAAACAGCCTTTCAGTTTTCATGACTTTTCCTAAAACGGGTTTATTTCATCATATAGTGAATTTTGGTGTGTGGGTTAAAAAAACAAAACAAAACAAAAATTACCACTTATACCTACATCAGTTGAGGATGTCATTTTTATCCCGCATTTTTATTAATGTAAAACAACAATCCGACATGCTGGGTTGCCTAGAAACATATTATTTACACACATTTTGAACCTTGAGGCAACTGTTGTTATCCAAAATTCATTTTTAAACATTTCCAAAATGTTTAATTTTCAAGAATAACTAAATTATTTAGATGTGTTAGCGACTGTGTTGTTGTATCTTTTGTGTATTAGTGAATTCTAATGTATATTTTAAAGTTATGATCTTTAATGAAAGAATATAGATCATTTGTAAAGCTAATACTCTCTAAAACCTCTAAAACTTGATAAATACTTAAATACTGATGTTGTCAAATCTTACTGATAATTAGAAAAATGAGATGAAAATGAACGTCTTCAGGAAATGACTTCTTTACATTGCTGCAAGGTTAAAATGACCCCCTCAGGCAGCGCTAGTGGTGCGTCTTTCAAGACAGTACATCAGTAAGCAGGCAGTCACTTAGTCAGCAGACTTCCTTACACATATATGTATGTGTGTGTGTGTGTGTGTGTGTGTGTGTGTGTGTGATTTCTAGCATTATAAATTGCCAATAATGCAAAGTAATCTCTTGTGTTTATCTATTTCCCCAGACAATTAAATCCACCATTACTGTCACTGTGTATTAAGGGACATATGTTGTGTGGGTGTGTAGATATGTGAGCATAAAAGCATAATAAATAGCTGCTCCTGTGATGCTGCTTAATTTAAGCCAGCCACTTGGGATATTTATATGAGCATCTGTTTACCATCCAACACCACTGTATATATTTATGGTAAGATAATACGTGAGAACGCTTTTGTCAAAATATTGTAACTGCAATTAATCACAACTTTAAACACTGGCTGGTACCATTCAGAATGAATAGATTAATAATTCAGCATGAACTGCCAGAGAAAGCAAGTTAGTTTTTAATATATGCTTGGTGTGCAGTGTTGTGGTTTTTCTGAAAGGTGATAAATATTTATTTTTTTTAATAAGTTCAATTCCTCAGCGCAACCACCGTGGAGCTGACGAAGGGGTCTTTCATCTACTTTAGAGGGGTATGCCAGTGCTCCTGGTTACTCTAAAATATATACATAAAAATGATGCAATATAGCTTGTATTCTAACTTATAAAACAAAGGTCACAACATAACAAGGACATTTAACTTTTTCCAGTTACAAAAACGCTGTGGTGACTTTCCCAAACTGTCAAATCACCTTAAAATCATTTACAGTCTTTTATAATGTAATATGATTGTGTAACGCTGTTTACTGAGCCACTACTGAAGGCAGAGTAAGCTAAGATCTTTGGGTCTATCTTCTCTAGGTATCAGCTAAGGAGTGAATGACATACAACTAAAGCATTTTATTAAAACACAATGACAGCAACAATGCTGCTTCAACAGTCATTGTTTGTCAGTCCATATAGTTCAGTTTCTTCAGTTCTGTTGTGTGACGTGTGCCTGTTAATGTTATATTGTTTTTAGTACCACCCAGGCAGTGTATTGTGTTGCGATAAGCTTGTCTGTAGGCTGGTTTCTCCTCCTGCACCACGGGTGAGGATCCTGAATCTTAGCTCGCCACAAGTGGTTCAACTCGTCTCCCTCAGAAACAATCTTAGTCTCCAATAATTAAAAAAAGAAAGAAACTGCACATGGCAGTGAATATATCTCCCATTAGTACTGTACAACAACTTCATCACCATTAGTGACTATATTTGTCTCATCCTTCATATGCAATTATGACTTAATTATTAATAAATTGAATTGGCTGTGCTCATAGTGTTCATAGGCAATTATCAGCACACATTTAACCCATATCCTCGTCTTTTGTGGACAGTAGCCACAATAATCCAGTTCCGTACAGAAATGTAAGAACACAGCTCATTGCTACATGAGGGGAAAATATGAAATGTGGTTTGCAGTGCTACGTATCCAAAGACTGTACATGTTTATCATCTCGTACCAACTTTGATTCAACACTGAAAGAGAAAACTGAGTTGCTCCGAGCAGCTAGCATACGTAGCATCTATGTCTTTTCTTTCTCTGCAGCCGACAGGGCTACCTCTGCTTCAATCCTCTGTTGTGCTGAAGCATTCTTACTATTGAAAACATCATTGTTATGCAAAGTAACTTTCCATTTTAAGTATGACAACTGAGCAAATTTCATCTGAGATAAGTGAAAAGGCAGTTCTATTCAGGCTATACAAGCACAATTTAGAGTGCAGTATTTCATGATGTAACTTTATATTAAAAAAGTACATATTCTTTTTAATATTTTAGGACACCAGATTGCATAACTCCTGTTTAAATGCTAAACCACAAACCTATACCTCCAATACATATTGCTCTTTGCCACAAAGCATCCATCCATCCATCCATTTTCTTCTGTTTATCCAGTTTCACATAGAAACCACATGTCACAACAAGCTCAAGACACTGGAAATTCATCTGAGCAGCTCTGCAAATGTTTCTTCTCTGAACATTTCTCAGGAGTGCTTGCACTCTGCAATTCCTAAAAACAACAGTGCTACTTTTCTTCCTTACCTGCTGGACACACTTGCAGATGGTCACATGCTGTGTTGCCTCCTTATGAAAAACCACCACAGGCTACACTTTTTTTCTTCCTTTTTTTTGGGGGGGACACTCTATGGGCAGGAAGCTCAAATGACAAAAGCTGCTGAAGTCAGCTTCTGGCGCAAAGTAACAAACCTGGCAACTACTTATATATGGAATGTTCAATGTTCATGCCTTACCACTATTTGTCATCATCTTCCTCAGTCCTCCTGCTTTCATTTCTTCTTACACTGAGGCGTAGTAGTATAGCAGCTATTTCTAACAATTGGTATATATAATCTTGAGCTAATAAATAATCATTTCCTGAAAAATGATCTGAATATGTATTCTTTTTTAAATCCTTAATGAAAAAAATGGTTTAGATAATCTGCCACCTTAGTGTTCTGTTGATTTACGATCTAAAAAGTCATGAGTTACTATCCTCCAGCTTAGCAGTGACTTTCAAAGACACTACACCACCATGAAGACCCTTTACCCCTGAAGCAGCTCCAGAGCTGGGTGACCCTAATTACAGTGTTGGCTTTGCTGCCAAACCATCTCATTGGAAACCAGCCACAGCTTTGGCGACCCTGGCATACAAGCTGTTCCCAATGGAAAGCAATTTAATGCTTGGCTGCTCAAGGAACAAAATATATGCAGCACAAGGAATCCCTTAGATAAATTAGAATGGGCAAGTGTTCTCTGTTAGAGCTTTATTTGAGGCCTTATAAGCCACATGTCACCTTAGAGGTGACATGAAACCAAAACACGGCAGAAAGCAGCTGAATTCTGTCTCCAAGCAGTGGGACACTTCTAAAAGTAGAGCAGGCCACCAACATACTGACAAGGGGAAAACCCAGCTGTACAGTACAATGGTGTTTCAAAGCAACCAAACAATTTAAGATTGCTCATTTTTGGCATTTTTGAAAAGAAGAGTTCCAGTAATAGTACAAGGCTAGAATGCTGTTCAAAAGAAGAGAAATACTCCTCCAGACGAGTGCAGATTTTCTGTCTGTTGGTCTATGAAAAACAAAATCCCAATCCAATTTTGCTCCTGCCCACAACCTGCTTATGACCAAACTCAACTGTATTTAAGAACATAACATTAACACAATATTAAATTAAGTACTAAACAAGAACACTACAAAGCATGTTATTTATTCTTCTACACTGTAAAAAAAAGTGTGATGAATCATATTTCTCTAGGTTTAGGCCAGAAAGTTGCTGCTCACTGAATTCAGCCTTTGGTGAACTGGGATTAAAACAAGAGCAGCAGAAGATGACGATCATTTCTCTGGCTTCCTCTGTTTATTGCTCATTGAGCAACTCTCTCTGTGTAATTCATCCTTTTTAGACTAGATAAAAGCAATTTACACTCCATGTTGTGATTCTGATAGTAGCGACAAAGCCTGTAGGCAGTCTAAATTAACACTGTGCGTATAGTATGCTGATATTTTTGCTTTTGACCAATCCATGGTCACCACTGTTAACAGTGACTGCTTCTGTCATTTAGCTTTTATTTATGTTCTAATAATTTATTCTGATTAACACTGCACTTACTTTTTGTTGTGTTATTTTCTCTCCATCACCAGACTGGACTACGGCTGTCTGACGACCTTCAGGCAGTGCCACCTGATTTGTTAATTAAAGCGATTACTGGCTCTGTAATGTAATGTAATGACCAAATAAGGATTTCCAGCTGGACCTTACTTTTCACCCCAGTGCAAAAGACTGGAACTAATGCTTCAGCCTGTGATCTACTTGATCAAAAAGTATTTTTATCGATGGGGAAACTTACATGTTAAAGCTGTGAAGGGGACAACTGCAACTGAACCAAACTTAGAAGATGGCCTGGATTCCTACAGATTTGTCTGTCTAACAAAGATATTGTTTCTAAAATCCCTTTTAAGCAATGCAGCACATATATTGAAGATGATCAAGATATCACATTCTCAGCAATACTTCAAAAGTGGTAACAATAAATTATGGCCTCAAGTACAGTAGCAAGCATGGTGCAGAAGCAAATCAGCCAGGATTTTGAGGTGCTCAGTTAGAGTTAAGACCACGATGACCTTTAGATTGAAACAATGTCCTGGGGAGTTAGACCCATTAAGCACAGTAGCCAGCGTGAGACCCATAGTGGGAATCCATCTCTTTGGATTAGCCGACAGCAAACAGGCCAATGACTCCTGTCTCCTGCCTCAGTGGAATGACACATGCAATGCCTTGAAGCAGGCTTGACAATATAATCCCATTTTCCCTCTGAAGATTGGAGTTGTGCCTTTTTGAAATACAAAAATATACAAAGGATACACACACTTTGCCACTAAGCAAAGATAAGACTTGACCGAATTGTGATTTAGGGTGTGCTCACACTAGGCACAGTTGCCTTGTGCTGTGCTAGAGCACGATTGTCCCCTCTCACCACTCGCCCACCAGCCTCACTCAGCCCTTAATGAATGTAAGGGAAAATTTTAATTTCTGCTACTTCTGCTTCTTCTGGGCCCAAGTACGCATCTCATAATTTCAGCTCCTCTTGTGCTCCTTCTGTCTCTCTCTTACACACACACACACACACATACACACACACACACACACTTGAAAGGACCTCATGCAAATCAGAATGAAGTCATGATTTTAGGCGCTTTGTGGCTCAGTTGTGGAAGCGGCCCTCTCATCTGTATTATAGATTTGCTATTTACCAAACTCATCAATTTTCATAGAGGCAACTGTTGTTACATTACATGAGGGCCCACTACAACATTCAGGGCCCACCTATTCTACCTGCCCGGGGGGCAGTTTGTTTAACCATGCCTGGGCATTGTACACAGAGCTCACGGCAGTCAAACAAAGTGGACTTTGGGAGCCATTTGTGTGTGAGTATGTCCTTAGCTGCTGCAGAATGTGGACTAAACCAATATATTGTATTATTTCTCATAAATCCTAATCCAAATACTTACAGCTAAATTAGAAGACAAATACAACACTCTGCTGATTTATTTATTCATATTTATACTCAATAACCAATAATGTGTGTGTGTGTGGGGGGGGGGGGTCAGAAAAAAAAATGCATCAACCAGATTACCATCAGCCTAAGTGTAGTATTCAATGTGTGCTTGATGACAATCAGTACCAATATGGGCATCTCTCTGCATTTTTCGCCATAAATATATTTTATCATAAATAAATAAATTTTATCTTGCCAGAATAAACACCAGAAAAGTCAAGCGGGTCATTTTGAACCCTCTGCAATTTAAAAATCATGTACCTCTGTCCTCTCACCTCGTATTTCATGAGTTTTCCTAAAATGGGTTTATTCATCATATAGTGAATTTTTCTTTTTCATTTTGAGTGCATAGAAATTAATGTGAAATAACAATCTGCTGTGCAGAGCAGTGAGGGAACCATAGCTGAAATGAGCAGTGTCCAGAGTGTGGTGAACTAATCTGAGCAAATAAAGACTGAAATCTGGAGCAAATCACATGGATTTCAGACCTGAGTAGGAGATCTAAGGAGATAAATGGCTGCGGACTGAGGTGTGGATGGTGGATAAGGGGCTGCAGGTCCAGTGAGTGCAGGCAAATGTGGACAGATGAACTTTTACTGTTGTACTTTTTACAATAAGTAATTTATTGGAATTCTGATGGTTCTAGTTTTCAGAAGCCACTGATGGAAACAGACTCTTGAATGCCACCAAAAATAATCATATAAAGAGCAACTTCAGTGTCGTACTGGGCAATAAAATGATTAAAATAAAAATTACAAAATAACTTTTCCTTGATAGAAATATTAGACCTGGTCAATATAAAGTTGATGGGATTCATTTCACAGACAGCGCGAGAAGCCAATGACAATGAGTTGAAACAATCGTGATGAGTGTAGAGTTAGAGCCACGCCAGCATCACATGTGTTAATGTTTGGGCCACTGCAGCTGTACACATCAGTACATAAGAAGTGTGAGCAAGATAAAAGACACAATGACAAGAGAAAATTTTAACAAAAACTGGAGCAACAGTGTTAGCGAACAAGACACTGCAGAGGATACAGCTCAAGGCTCAAAGGATGAGGACATTTTTGAAAAGAAGGGTCAGAAAAACTCTGTCCCAAAGCATGTTTCCACAAATCATTCTTACCATCTGAAGCAGTGCCCGCCTTGCACAGTTTTTATTTATTTATTTTGTTTGGATTACTTTTTAGATTTATTTGAATCTATATCAAAGAAATGATATGGGATCCTTTTTTTTTGTGATTTTATTTTGTATTAATATCTACGTTATTTATTTAGAACTGACCGACGAATTAAATTTTCCATTTTGCTTGTGTTGTGTAAACTTTTGATCTGTCAGAATTCTCTTTATTATACATACCTATATCATTCATTTAAAACACTGTTGTATAAAGTTCTCCAGCACATTTATCATGTTCAGCTACAGAAAATAATATTTAAATTAAAAACAACCTTAAAGCTTCCCTTAGGAGTAAAAAAAAAAAAAAAATTAGGCTTGACAGAAATAGTAATTTGATTTATAGTGTTATATACAGTATACAGAGGCCCTACTGTATCACATAACTATCCCTACTATATATGAAAAAATCACCCAGCTCTCCTTCAGTGTTTTACTCTGAAGGTAACGCTGTGTCTGTAAATGACACAGAGAAATACTCGTCTGTATTGCTGCTTGTTATTGAGCAGTCATCTAGGTTTGCCTCTAAGTGCTGAGTATATTTACCCTCTATCCAGCGCCATGCTTTGTTGCACTCTGTGAAACAAGGAAGAATTCAATTACATGGTGGCCGAGGCTCTGACAAGAGCTCACTCTTGTTTCAATCACCCCACAGGTAGATACGGGGATGAGGGGAAGTGGCATGCCAGTTACCACACCATGGACCACGAGAAGGCAATGAGGCATAAGGAGGCACTCACAAGGCGGTGGTCAGTGGCATGGAAAGACTTGCGTGAGCAGAAGTCCTATTTATCAATAAACAGCAACTGTGTCTGTTAAGAAAACTTTATCTAGAAAATCCTGAAATATAGAAGATGAGGCTGGGAAAAATAACCGTGTTTCAAAATAAAATAGAATAAAGTAAATCAGATCAACTTTGCCTGTTTTGAGTTCTGCATAAAATAAATACATTTTAATAATGGATGAAGAAACAACACCTCTTTTATTGTAATGTTTTATGGCTTTTATTTACTTCTAAATTGTTTTGGGTTTGTTTGTTTGTTTTTGGTTTGTTTTTCAAAAAATTATAGTTCTTGAGCACTTTGGAAACTTGATGAATGGAACTCCAAGAAAACAAACACCATCACTCACCATGGTTGTCACACTTTCTATTGAGTTCATAATTTTCCCGCACAAACAACTGTGGATCCACGGCTGGAGAGCTCATTTAAAGCATTAATCAACCATGTTATGAGTCCACATTGATAATTAATGGGTGACAATGGCAGTCGGAGGGTATCACGGAACTGGAGCAAACTCTTGTTTGTGAAGCCCTGTATATTTCTCCATACTCCTCTCAATAATGTGTTATGTTTGTGTTTCTTGGGGCTGGACTGTGTTTAGTGATTGAGTGCCACTGCGTCCTGGAGGAGTCCAGCTCATTTAACTGCTATTGTCTTCAGTTCCCTGTGGACACTTTTGTGTGTATTTTTTGTGCGTTTGCACATATTGCCCATAAATGATATAAATGGTTAAAGCCTTTAGAGGGATGCTGGGATGGCGGCAAAATCATACCACAAGCTGGCTGACAGTGATAGAGTAAACTCAAGAGTGAGGTGTTGAAAAGGTCACGTCTAAACGGGAGGCAACTTTCATCAAAGCTGATGAGAAAAAAGCATACAAGACAAAATATATAAGACACTATTATACTAATTATGTTTATACATAACGCTTTACAAGTGACTGTCAGGAGATGCTCATGGTGGATGGTGGGTATTCAAAGAACAGGATAAATAACTAAATCAACAAATAAATAAATAAAATACAAACATTTACAAGAATAGCCTATAGAAAACTTATAGAGCTGTTCTTGTAAATGTTTGTATTTTATTTATTTATTTGTTGATTTAGTTATTTATATTGTCTTTAAATATCCACCATCCACCATGAGCATCTCCTGACAGTCACTTGTAAAGCGTTATGTATAAACATAATTAGTATAATAGTGTCTTATATATTTTGTCTTGTATGCTTTTTTTCTCAAGTGTTTGATGAAAGTTAGTTAAGGTACAAGTGACTGTCAGATGCTCATGGTGAATGGT
>JAMQGT020007213.1:0-24858 GCA_024447675.2 Pterophyllum scalare
CAAAAATCAGTAAATAAATTGTGTAGCAATTTTCTGTTATTATCTGATCATCCCCACAGAGTGCAAAGTATGTCAAGTCTTCCCAGACAAATCTCCATGTCATTTCCATCTTCATAAAACAGGAGTGCATAAATACTCCTGTTATTCTTATCAGAGGCTGTGTGCCACAGTATGATTGGCTGATAGCTGATGACTCATTTCAACAGGCTGGTGTAGGGCTGGCAAAGGAGGGGAGGGTAGGTGGTGGTGGAAGAGAAAGAGGGGGGGCGAGGAGGTGGGAGTAAAGCCTTTCTCCCACGGCATGTTCGCTTATGTGCAGTGCTGTTGTACAGCATGCCGTTTCACACAAAAAACACACAACATAAATACTTGCAAACGGAGTCAAACTTAATGTATACACTTACATTGTTTTTTCTGCTCATCTCTCCAGCCGTGGTTGCCTGTAGCCATACTTGAGGAGAGACATAGAGCCGGAAGGAGAGAGAGAGAGAGAGAGAGAGAGACAGAAGGAGACTTGTGTTGATCAGAGAGTCTGCAGCCCCCCAGCCTTCCCTGTGTTGCTGCTACAGTACGTGTGAAAGGAAGAGAGGGAGCAGAGCTGCTGTTTGTCTCTGCAACTCCGGAAGGAAGAAGCACAGAGCGCTGTGAGCTGTGCAGTGCAGAGCAGAGCCAGTGAGTTCTTCTGGTATTTGTCGAGTGTTGAGCAACTGAGTCGAGTCCCTGCGCACTTCTGCCTGAGCTGCCTCACACCCCAGGACTCTGAAACCAGCCACACAAACAGGTGAGTCTCAACAGCTTCATGATGAATATGACTGAGCTGGACTACACTTGACATGTCCATATGATTGTTATTATGATTTCCACTGGTCAGTGAATATTTAGCTGTTGTGGATTTGAATAATGTCCTGCAGTGCTCCTATTTGTATTATATTAATATTATTGTAGGATTTGCAGAAAGGATGTCATAAATCCTAAAAGTTCTTAAGAAATGAGGTGTATCCACCTTTCCTTTTGTGCGTATTGATGTGACAGGTGGGGGTCTTCTTACATATAGGTTCGCACTCATGTTAGTTTGTATGAAGGCTTGTTTACCTCTTTGCTGACAGGTGAGAAAGACCACTGGGACTTGGGGAAAGCGTTGCCTGTGAAAGGAGTAAATGCACTTGATTTCATCCCCGTTTCCCCATGTGTAAACCCATGTGTCCCTGAAAGAGAGTGGGTGGAGTGGAAACTGTTTCTGCCACTCTCTCAGTGTAGTTTTTTAGAAACAGGAAAAAAACAAGATGAAGACAGTGCCATCGCAGAAGCCGTGCTTTAGGCAGACTACAGTATACGATGGAATGCAGATTGTGCCTCTGTTCCAGCCTGCAGTTAGTCTTTGTGGACACAGTAGTTTATCGACAACTGTCAGGAATATCTGCGGGAGTTTACACTTCAGATTTATCCTGTTTTTCTTGAGCTTAGTGGAGCCTTTTGTCTCAACTGCGCAAGAGAACGACTGCATCCCTCCCTAATTATTGTAGCATTGGCACATTGTGATCACTGTAGTCTAAGACTGTAACAGTATTCTCATTTTAACGTCTAATCTGTTACGTAATAACGTTCTCAGCATACTGGCTTGGTTTCAAAAATAGAGCTGACATCAAATCAAAGATCTCTCTAATGAGCCAGATTATGCATGGCTTTTTATCTGTAACATTATATGCAGCGCACAATCTGCTGCTAATTTGGAATAAAGTTCCCATTTCAAATGATACATTTTATTGCTCATATGTCCACTTTTCTGCTGTGTAAATAAAAGTGATGTCATAGGATTAGTGTATCATATCAGTGTTGATTTCTCTAATTGTTTTGCCCTGACTGAGCCCAAACTTCATTATTTATACTGTGATGCAAAGCTGGGTTCTTCTTTAGCACGCTCTCCTCCATATTGGTGTCTAATGCTCGTCGCTTGTACTGCATCCTGGGATGTAATTATATGTAATGGCAGCTCATGAATGTTTACCGCAGGGAATAAGCAGGTTGGTCTAGAATTATTTCCTCCACTGCAGAACTTGTTGAATGGATTTCAGTTCTTTTGAAGTTTGTCTTTGAACTGTCTTAATCTGACCAACTTCAAGCCTGTATGATTTGCTTAAAAAGAGGACGGAGAAATACAAGTCTTTGAATAGAAGCATATGGCTGAATGAGATTTCACAGAGACACATTGTCAGTGTTTAGATGGTTTAAGCCCCTGAGCCATGACCGTGATCTGGGCTGCCATTGACAGTGAAAATTCCCCTTGGTGTTTGCTGCTGTTGTTTGCCTCCAACTGTCAATCTGTCAGTGCTGTGATGTCGAAGAAACAACCCCTGCCCCCTATTGACCCTGCCACCTCTTTTTATCACCCAACCCCCTATATATATATATATATATATATATATATATATATATATATATATATATATATATATATAAATATATATATATATATACACACATCTATCCATCCATCCATCCATCCATGTTTCTCCCACCAGGTTTGAAATTGTCTCTTCACTTTTACCGTGCGCCTCCCTCCACCCCTCTCCGCTCTGGTCGCCACAGAAACGGCTGATTCAGGAAGGGTGGGCGGGTGTCTCAGAGCTCTTGCTGCTCTGCCCCATGCGGCGCTTTCACAGTACATTTCTGCTTCTGTGCTGCTTTTATGGCCCTGATATGCTGACAGTTCAGGTGGCTCAGTCAGATGTTATACAATTGTATCAGCTACACAAAGCCTGTTTGTTCAGTTCCCTCAAAGGACATGTTCAGAATTTAGAGTTGCATTGCCATTCATGTTCAATTTTTATTCTAACAATGGATCGCAGGAAGCCTCTTGATTGCCCGCTGACAAATCACTAATGCTGGCAGATTTCTTTTTTAAAGGTTTAGTTGTTAAATTTTTTGCAGCATTGTTTGTGATTGTGAAGTGAGTGGCTGTCTTTTTATGGTCTTCTAATTAAGTGATCTGGGGATATTGCAGTCCTATTTTATGACACCTGGGTCAGAGTCACACACTGTGTGTGTGTGTGTGTGTGTGTGTGTTTAGAGACTATACTGAGGTGATTAATAATGTAATATACCATGACTGAGTCATTAAATAATAGATATGATATGACCTTTCTCTTACATAAGGTTGATAAAACATAATAAGAGTGATGGAGTGAAGGATTGCCATGAGCAGGTAGAACTACAGACTTTTTTTTTCCTGGTATTAATAACTAGATTTTTTTTTTCTTTTTGTACACATGTATTGCAGTTGAGCTCCCACTTAAACGCCATATAAAAGATTCGCTTCTGTAATTACAGCTTTTTGTTTTGTGGTTTTGAGCATTTTTGTTACATTTTTCCAGATAACTCTGGTTGCCATGGTGATAATTTGTACAGTAGCTTAAAGCGCCGCCCTTCAGAAAAAAGCTTCTAAACAGGAAATGAAACCAGTGTTTTTACTGCAGTCAATTCCAAGCAGGACCCCATGAGTTCATCCTGCTGTGCCTGATTAAATTAAAATGGGAATTGTATTCGCTTAGGAGATAATGGTGGAGGGCAGGTTCGCGAAAATCAAGTTTTTGATGTTTTTACGTTCTCTGTGCAAGCATCTTATTGATTACTGAGCCAGAGTCTTTATGTAGCATATCACTGACAAATTAGCTGCTGAAAAAAAAAAAGTTACTTGCAGTTAATATTTTGCTTTTCAAGCGTGAACAAGAGCAGAGTTTTGTTTTACTCCGTAATCTGTTACTTACAACACTATTTGGTCGGATAAGGTATAAATTCATGCAGGTTGAAGTGTTTTTTCCACCCTGCAGTGTTCAGCTGTTACAGTCAGTGGTGACGCAGCCCGAGACTCATACAGCACACTGCAGAGCCGTCACGAGACACAGCCAGAACAAAGAGCACACACTGTCATCTAAGAGGAGAACTCAACATAGAAGCAGCCTGTTGAGCATCAAAGTGTGACATGCAATATAGTAGGACACCATGTGCTGAGACCTAACTGGCTCATTTTGCTACCTTGTGGCACTGAAGGTCTCAGGTGGGACACTGTTAGATCACTGTTGAATATATTGTTGCTCTCCGCTCTCCTGCATAAACACAAGCTGTAAATGTACACGCAAGAGTTCACGGGTGATGAAACAATGGTATTAGGCACTTTAATCATGCGTGTCTCCACCTTGGTTTACCAAACTCATAATTAAACCAGAACTGTAGATTTACAAAAGACTCAAACACTTGACCTTTTTATTGGCAAATAAATGTTCAGAAAAGAAACATGTGACATCAACTCCTACATTTTTGCTGTATACAAATGAATTCATAAACAGATAAGGAAAATACAGTTAATTGTCACAAAAAATGTGGACCAACCTAGTCTAAAGCTGCACACTACCACACATACAAGTGATGCTTCAGATTTTCCCTACAACATACAAAACAAGTGACTATACATGAGAAGGAAGTGAGTCCTGAATGCCTGCAACAACCACTCACTGCTCCAGTAGCTAGAAGATACAAAGCAAAGTTTAAAAACCTGGTTTGACTTCAGAGGTGACACAACTTTTTAACTATCCCCATTTAGAGGGAAAAAAATGGAAATTTTGTCTAGAAAGAGCTCCAACAAAAGACAAAACAGAATGCACCTTACAATAAAAGAGACAGTTGGCAAATATCAACCTTATTTATCATATCAATAAAGAAGTATGACTGTGATGATTTAAATAAAACCAAACTTACATACAGTGGGTCTACCTGTAAGCCAGCAATAATCACAGACTCATTGGCTAGAACAAGTGTTCATAAAATTACTCCCAATAAAAGCTGTAAAAAATCATCAGGTGATAGCTTCTATTTTTCTTAAGGAAAATAAAAACCAGAAACAGTAATGAGTCGAACCCACTAACAGACCTCTATAGCTGTTCAGATTTTTTAACACATCTCTAAGCCACACTTTTGCACTAGATGACATTTTTTTACCAGCCATTTTATTAGGCACACCTGTTCAAATGCTTGTTAACAAAACTATCTAATCAATCAATCACATGGCAGCAACTCAGTGCATCTAGGCACATAGACATGGCCAAGGCAGCCAGCTTAATTTCATACCGAGCATTAGAATGGGGAATAAAGCCAATTTAAGTGACTGTGTGAATGTGGCATGGTTGTTGGTGCCAGACATGCTGATCTGACTATTTCAGAAGCTTCAAATCTACTGGGATTTTCCTGCATGACCATCTCTAGGGTTTACAGAGAAATGTTGGAAAAAGAGAAAATATCCGTTGAGCAGCAGTTCTCTGGGCAAAAATATCTTATTGATACCAGAGGTCAGAGGATAATGGCCAGACAGTAACGCAAATATCCATTCATTACAACCAAAGTGTGGAGAGATGGGCTACAGCAGATGGGCTCACAGAAGACCAAACCTTGTGCCACACCTGCCAGCTAAGAACAGAAAACCGAGGCTACATTTCACATGGATCATCAAAATGGGACAACAGAAGATTGGAAAAACAATGCCTGGTCTTATGAGTCTCAATTTCTGCTGCAACATTCAGATGGTAGGGTCAGAATTTGGCATAAACGACAGGAAAGCATGGATCCATCCTACTTTGTATCAACAGTTCAGGCTGACAGTTCTTTAACAGTGTGGGGAATATTTTTCTGGCACACTTTGGGCCCCTTAGTATCAACTGAACATTGCTTAAATGCTATCTGAGTATTGTTGCTGACCACGTCCATCCCTTTATGACCACACTGTACCCATTTTCTGATGGCTGCTTCCAGTAGGATAATGCGCCATGTCACAGACCTCAAATCATCTCAAACTGGTTTCTTGAACATAACAATGCATTCACTGTACTCAGATGACCTCCACAGTTGCCAGATCTCAATCCAATACTGCACCATTGGGATGTGATGGAACAGGGAGATTCACATCTGGGATGTGCAGCTGACAAATCCGCAGCAACTGTGTGATGCTATGATGTCAAAAGAGTTCAACGTGCATGAGCAAGTCTTACCAAATGAAGTGTCCCGTGAGTCTATACATCCATGTCTGACAAAAAAGACAGGAGGCTGAGCTGGAAGTGGCAGAGCTGAAGATGTTGAGATTTTCATTTAGAGTGACCAGGATGGACAAGATTAGAGAGAGGGGAAAAAAAAAACAGCTCAGGTTGAGATGGTTCCAACATCTGCAGAGGAGGGATTGTGGATATATTGAGGGTGTTGAAGATGGAGCTGCCAGGCAGGAGGAAAAGAGGAAGACCAGAGAATCTTCACGTGAAGGAGAACATGCAGAGAGTTGGCGTGACAGAGGAGAATGCTTGAGATGGAGTGAGATGGCAGCAGATGTTCCGCTGTGGCAACCCCTAAAGCTGGAAAGAGAAGAAGGGGCAATGATGATGTAGTAGAACATCTTAAATCTAAATCCAAAAGATAATCTTGGCAAATAAAAAATAAGCCTGTTTTCACTACCAACCTGCTAAAAGGAGAATATGTTGAGAGGAAATCAGGTGAATCGTGTTCCTTATAATATCTGACTTGCAGGAAAATTATCTGATTTCCATGTGGAATGAAAGGTGAATATTTACCCTCAAACTGGTCATTAATCAAGCTCCTCTGGCTGCCTGCTGTCTGATGACTAATGTTCTCCCAAGCTCCATATTACAGCACTTTAATTGGTTAGAATAAACCAATCATTAACTTGCTCATTAAAGCTTATTGTAGTGCTGAGACCACTGTGAATGGATCATGCCAAACTTCTGTAATTGTTCCCAAAGGTTCATCGTGGCCCTGTTTGCCCCAGTTACTCAACACCACCATCCTGCCTCACTTTAGTTCTTTAAAGATTCCTTAGCACTTAGTGTCACGGTGTTCCTGTACTAACTCTGCTGCTCTGGCCAAAACTTCCCATCTGTACCCACTCTTCCTACCATCTGCTCTTCTGTTCTCCTATTGGCCAGTTGTGATGCTTCTAGTTCAACTGGCCCCCGCACATTTTTGTTGGACGAAAAGAAGTAAGGAGGTGGACTTAAAGAATAGACAAGGAGGACACAGAGGCGTAAAGATTTGTACGGCTTGGGGTTTAAGTTCAATTCACCACAGTGTGTTTCTTCAGTGTGGTGTCACTGTGCAGCTCAGCAGTTTCTATCCCGTCGCTGTGCATCCCAGAAAGTGCTGACTGGCATACGATAGGGATCACTAAGAGAACAACATGCAGTTTATGCTTAGTCAGAGAAACGCTGTTTCCCTGAAATTAATAGTTACAGAGAGAATCAGGGACAAACAGAGGCTGCAGTCGTAGTGCAGGTGTATGGATTACTGCCCGAGGAGAGTGACAGCGTGATGTAAATGCTGTCGCTGGTGTTACTGTTGTTGATTGCGGTGCTAGTAAGGCCTAACTTGACTGATGGATATGAGAAAAGTTGACTCGAGGGGAATCATCTGTGGTTCTGCTGTGCCCCGAGGTTTAATACTCACTCTATCCTCATACTAATGGCATCATTATTGGGCTTCTGAAATAGCCTTTTCATACTCCTGAAAATGCCTTTGAACACACACACTCACACACACACACACACACACACACACAGAGCACATATTAATATGCAAAATCTCTCAGATGCCCATAAAATGCCAAGGAAAGCATATTTAATCAGGCAGTGTGATAAGCTTATGCATTCTTATAAAGGACATAAGACAGAATTAAAAGTACATTAAAGTTAATGCTTAGTTTAAAGTTACTCCATTAATTTTACAGTATTTACAAGTGAATTTTGCAAACACTACAAAATGTACAAAATTACAGCCTTTTGTAACACTAATTGAAGAAGTAAACCTGACTACTTCTACTAACAGCCACATTCGATTTTTGTCATAATAAAGTGAATGTGCTTAAATTTCAGACAATATTATATATTATTGCAAGTGGTCTCATATTTTTAACAACATAACAACAGATTGCTTTAGTGTGTTGAAAAAATATAATTTGATCAGCAGGTGTCTAGACAGTATGACTATATAATGTTTTTCCTTCTTTTAATTGACATGACATGATGAGCAAAGGCCCACATTAGATATATTAATGTGACACTGATGTCATGTTTCAAAATATGCCAGATACAGACTACAAAGCTAATTGTGCCTATATACACTCATCGGGCACTTTATGACGTACATCTTTCATCTGCTCCTTAACACAAATATCTAATCAGCCAATCGCATGGCAGCAACACATTAGGCGTAGTGAGCAGCAGTTCTCTGGGAAGAAATGCCTTCATGATGACAGAGGTCAGAGAAGAATGGCCAGATGCTTTGAGTTGGTAGATGCTTTTGGTTTACAGCCAAAAGCATGCAAAATTGCACCTCTGAATATGCAACATGTCAAACCTTGAAGCAGTTGGGCTTCAGCAGCAGAAGATCACGTTGAGTGCCACTCCTATCAGCTTAGAATAGGCTATAATTTGCACATGATCTCTAAAACTGGACAACAGAGGATTAGAAAAACTATCTGGTCTGATAAGTCTCAGCTTCTGCTGCAACATTCAGATGGTACGGTCAGAATTTGGATCCTTCCTGTCTTTTATTAATGGTTCAGGCTGCTGGTGGTGTAATGGTGTGGGGGATATCTTCCAGGGCCACTTTGTGCTCTTTAGTATCAACTGAACTTTGCTTAAATGCCACCGCCTGTCTGATTATTGTTGCTGATCATGTCCATCCCTTTATGGCCACAGTGTATCCATTTTCTGATGCCTGCTTCCAGCAGGATAACACGCCATGTCACAAAGCTCAAATCATCTCAATCTGTTTTTTTTTGTTTGTTTTTTTGTTTTAACATGAACAGTCACCTGATCTCAATCCAGTAGAGCACCTTTGGGATGTGATGGAGCTGGAGATTCACATCATGGATATATAGCCAACAAAACTGATTGATGCTATGATGTCAATAGGGACCAAAATCTCTCGGGAATGTTTCCAACACCTTTTTGAATCTTTGCATGAAGATCTGAGGCAGCTCTGAAGACAAACAGGGGTTCAACCTGGTACTACCAAGGTGTACCTGATAAAGTGGGTGATGAGTGTATATATGAGAGAGGGTGAGATGTAAGATCACTTTTTCATATAATTTATAGAGAAACTGAAATATTGTAGTCATTAAACAGTAAATTATATGAAATAAATAAAATATGTCAAATATTTTCATTAAATTTTTGCATTTTCATATTAATTATTAGTCCGATCTTTTATTTAATTTTGTTTGAATTCATTTTAATCAATGAGTATCAGACTTAAAGACACAGGATGCACTTCTTGCTCCAAGGCCTTCTGGAAGGGTCTGTGCTCTTTGTCGGTATCCAAAGGTGTTTTTTTTACTGATTGGCAGTCCTCAATTGATTCCCAGGTCACAGAGAAGGGAGAAAAATGCATAATGACCAGGCAGGAATCCTATCACCCCAATGCCCTCGATCTAAATCCAGAGACCTTTGCTATTCTGTGTCATCTCCCCTTGCTTCCAATTTCATCTGTCATCTTAAGAAGGATATCTAAATTCAGAATTTTGCTCTATTTTATCTTTTTCACATTCGCATCCGTCTCCTCAAATCTCATCTCATGACCTCATATTATACCTCCCTTCAACTCCAATACAACTGAGAATATATAAAAACAGTGTGAACCGTATTTCTTCTTATATTTGCATTTTC
This sequence comes from Pterophyllum scalare, assembly GCA_024447675.2. Lineage (NCBI taxonomy): Eukaryota > Metazoa > Chordata > Actinopteri > Cichliformes > Cichlidae > Pterophyllum > Pterophyllum scalare. The sequence goes on from JAMQGT020007213.1 coordinate 9,717, forward strand.
ATTGAAACAGTCTATGTATTGGCAAGTGTGGCCAATAAAGTGATCTCCTCAACTATTCAATTGGTTGAAGGGGGTTTTCTCAGAAGAGTTTAGGATTCAATTTCATTCAGTTTCAGCCAGGAGAAGATGATTATATTGTCGACTATAGCTGCCAGTTTAAGGTAGCTGTTCCAAGCTGTCCTAATGGTCACACGGCAGCTCTTTAAGGCTGCACTTTTTAAACAGAGATGGTTTGAGATAAATCTTAATCTCAGGTATTAGCAATGCTTGCAGGCTTGTATAATTTTTAGCTTTTTGACAATCTTATATTAACACGTGTATCATGCCAACAAAATCTGACTTACCTATAGTTGCTAGAATTCAATAAAATCCATCCTGAGGGGGGGCAGGGCATGTCTATATCAAATACCGTGGTAATCCATCCAGTAGACATTTTTTATGCAGCCCAGGGGTTCATCAAAGATATTGGGGAATGCTCTTTTAGGAATTAAATTGATATCCACAAATCCTGTTATGTAAATAAATGTGAAACTATACTGTACAGATCAAGTAGAAAAAGATGCACTGAACTATCCATTTTTGTGAAGCTGCAGGGTAATTAGTTCACAGATCAAATTTTTGGTTTCCTACTATGAGCTCTGCATCAAACTAAACAGCTCTGATGACATGAAAACATAATGCAGGCAAAGTTGTTTGCTATTATGCCTCCCTTTGTTAAAAAAAAAAACAAACAAAAAAACCCCGCACAAACTCAAATAGTTCTGACCAACAAATCCTCACCAAAGCTGCCTCTCATCAACCCCCTCATCAAACCAAATTAGATCAGTGTTAATCCACTTGTCTCAGCCCAACAGTGCTTTCTCTGCAGGTTCAACGGTTCCTTCAAAGGCTCCTGGAAGCCAAGAAGTGTATAGAAAGGTGCTCACAGCCTACTTGCTCACTTTATTTTTCTCTCTTTTGAGTTACTCTTTCATTTAGGCTCTTCACTTGTTACTGCAATTAGTGAACTAGTGGACAAGTCACACACACACAACAATGCACATTTGCTAAAGTACGTAAAATGTTACTTTACTTGAGTATTTCCATTTTATGCCACTTGCTTTGGCCATAATACATTTTTTGAAGATAAAATTAAGGGGTTTAAATGTTTTGTGGTCCCTTGCTAAAAATAATGATCAAAATTTTTTTTTTAAATGTATATGTTAGCACGTCTACAGATCCAATAATTCTATACTACTCATATATTTTTTGAAAATATCTGTATTTCCATATCAATAACAGCAGCGATTATATCTCTGATGTAGCCATTTTCATGAAAAATGAAGGATTTTGAAAACACTTTTACTGCTTAAATAGAAGTAAAGTGTCCGAGTACTTTTTTTTTTTTAATTTTGAGGTTTGATTAGATAGTGTGAGCAGTGTTGTTCGCTCAAAAACCAATCATACCTCCTTATTTTGGACTTCATTCTTATTTATTTACTTGCTGTCTCCCGCTAAGTCCCCCAAATGTTTCTCTGAGTCCTTCTGCTTGTGTTGTTCTCTTGATGGCAGCTGCTAATATTGGCCCGCTCATCTGGGAGGGGAGATCACAAAGGTAGAGGAGTTACGGGAGTTATTTTGGCTGCAAAGTCCTCCAGAGGACCATCAGGGGAGATTCAGTAACGAGGAAGTAATTGAATTTGAGGTTTCAGCTAATGATTTTTCCAACAGCAGGACGCTCCCCCGTTCTCAGGGCTCGCAGCGTCACGCATGGCCTCCGCAGAGCATTGCTCAGGCAAGCCCTAAATCATCCATTAATGACTTTAGAGAAGCTAAGTACCTCTTACTCTTTTAACAGACATGATTTAATGGCACTTGTTAATCCAACAACATACAGAGCTTTCCATTTTGCGTCACTTTATAGGCTTCACTGAACAGATGTTATAGTAGATTTATTGCCTTTGGTCAAGAACAGCACTCTTAAAAACCAATTAGGCTGTAAAAATCTCAACCAGATCAGGATGTTTTATTATACCTTCACATTTTAATTTGTTTAACCAATTAGATAATTTCTACTTAGCCACTCGCTCCAAACCTATAGATCTCTAATTACAGTATCTTTGACCAGAGCAGTGAGTTGATCATTCTTTATATCTTTATAGTTACAGTTATCATTTTGACACCTCAGATTATGCGGTCACATTAATAGTCCACTTTTACATCTGTAAGAGTATATCAATGGCAAGATAAGTGTAGTCTAAGGCTCTTAAATTTGAAACTTGGCAACTTCAAGGCTGATTGGTCTCCATTTGTAGTTCAGTCAGACTTCTCCCTTTGGACTTCTTGTCTCCTCACCTCCATTGTTATCGTTTTTATCCTTTTAATGCTACTCCACGTAATCTCCATCTCACTTTCTGCCTTTTCATACACCAGACCTTATTCAGTTCTCTACCCTCTGTTAAGTTGCTTGATATATTTATTTTTCTTTCCATCTGGGAAGTAGCTCTTATCACAAAATGAGGTATCATAATTGTTCCTCTTATTTCACCCTTTGTAAGCCCAACGGATACTCTCCTGCTCTCTCTCGCTCTCTCTGTCACTCACTCATGCACACACAATTTTTGTCCTCGGTGCAGTACTGTAACTCATTTAAGTGCAACGTCTTGTTATTGCCCTTCAGCTGCAAAATCACAGCTAATGGCCACCAGGTTTTTCTCATTAGTTAATTATGTTTTGTGATAATGTCTACAGCGTTGAGCTGTTAGCTGAATGGCTTTTAGACTAATGGTAACTGATCACCTCTGTACACAGACCAAGAATGTCCTGCTTTTCATGCACTGTCACGGCCATCTATTATGACAGTATTCTTCATTTAGCCACACAGACTAGCTGGTGTTTGTCTTATTGTGCAGTATCATATGGCAGAGTGACTAAGGTCATAAGTTAATTTAAAAAAAAAAAAAAGGCTTTATCAGAAATAATGCTGGCTGCTGCCAGTCCAAATCTAATCATGCTACTTTTTCTCTCAGCCTGTAGTTCCAGTTTTCCATGAGCGTTTAAGCGATTTGCATTTTCATTGGAGCACCTGTAGCAGCATCAGACCATCTCACACTGGTTTTATCTTGATCTATTGAGATCTCATAGATTTGTCCCATCTTGTTGTCTGCTTCTTTTGTGCTGTCACAGTCAATTTATATGCCGTTGTTTGCCAGCATGAGTCATTATGTGACGTCCATTGTTGTGAGTCGCTCCACAAAGCACTGGTTTTCAGAAAGTGCTACAGTATTGACAGAGGGTGTCAAATGAATCATGCCTCCATTGGCTACTTTCTCTACTCTTTTGAATTTGGGTTGGTAACTTTATACGTTCAGTTCTGTACTCCCTTTGTGAAAATCCAGGGTCCAGTGGGCAACAAATTTTGCTGGTAGTGGATTATTCTGAGTGCACACTGTTCTCTGCTTTTTCTTTACGGCAAAGTGATGCATCTACTTATTAATGCTCAGCCCAGATCAAACCTCAGTGACTCATATACTATTTCTTAGAAACCTGTGTCAAATGATGTGCTGTACCGCTTATACCTAATTAATCTTGCTTCTTTGTTATGGTTGCACTGAGAAAGTGATCCGAAACATTGCAAAGCACTCAGACAACTGAGCTCCGGACTGAACATGAAAAGATGGCTCTTCATGTGGACATCATCACTTTACACACACATGGAGAGAAGTGAATCCTTCCCATATGGCAGCATCCACACATTAATCAACCCTGCTGCGTTGGTTTAAAAAAAAAAAATTAAAATTTATGGCTAGTCCACTGCCAGTAAAAACGAGATTATGGAAATATATTGAGATTTTTAACATTATTTCTGGAGGTAGTGATGTGATTGTGAAATTTACACAGTGCTCTAATATTGTATCTAATTAGTTATCAGTCAAAGATGTCAGAAGGGGAAAATGGTTTTCTTTCTTGGCTTTAAACATATTGCACCTTATATAATTTATCCAGTTAGGGATGCACGTATATTGGCGTTCATATGTGTGCCGTTGTCAGTGATGGTCGTAACCCAGCGAGCATAGCTGTAGGTTGCATAATAACACTGGGGTAATTACACAAAAAAAGAAGCAAAGAAGTAACATGAGGAAATTGCTTTTTTTAAGGGAACTGCAATTAAATCAGCATACTTTCATAGCAAGTTCCTCTCTGGGTTGTATTTATTCTGCAGTGTTGGACTGTTTTAGCTGAACTTATTTTTAAAGCCAATAAAGCTGCAGTCCAAATGTATACGTTTTCATTTAGCTGGGGCACATTTACTGTCCTCTCTTTTAAGTCTGAAAAACATTACAAAACAAAAACCCTAGAAGGGATGTGGACAGGAGCAAAAGGAGTGAAGCTCTGTAAAGGGAAGGGATTGAGGAGGTGGGTCAAAAAAAAAGTAAAACTTTGACAACAGTAACCAGTCCCTAACAGCCTTAATTGTCTTAATTATAACCAAACATTCAAAGTATTTGAGCATGAGAATTGGAGAAGCAATAACATTTGATGTTTTCTTCATGGAAACTTTGCACATCACTTTGTTTACGGTCATTAAGAGAAGAGACTCTCGTTTCAGTCATACATGCACCGAGTTTGTGAACCATTACATAACTCAAAACTTGCATTATAGCCAATATAGCATTACTCTCAACCTTAGGTTAAACTGCAAAATTACATACTGCCTTGACTCAACAATAAAACACAGCAGTGACTTCCCAATTGCGCTAACCCTGGAATCCATTGTAGTAATGGAGCAATCTGGCAAAACAACAAGCAATTTAAAGGGGTTCAAGCCCTATTCCCTCACACTATCAAGATGGCTCTGGAGTCTGCCTGACCTCTGATGCTGCACTGAAGCTTTCAGTGCTTTTATTGCAAAAATGTTGTTGCATCACAGGAAAATGGCCCAGTTATGTGTGTTCATCTCCTCTCTCCCATGATTTTTCATGTGAAGAGACCAGTGGGAGGACGTGTAAAAGTGCATAGCAACAGACTCTTTCTCTCGTGTTCTCTCGCTCGCTCTTTCTCGCATATTCGCACAGGCACATTAACGCACACGCATGCACAGACAAACAAATACACGGCCTCACGGATATAGCACACATGTACCCTCTACCCCACCAGCAACACAAGGCACTGTGGAATAATAACGGTCCCATATTAAAGAGTACACCCTCAGGCGAATGATGTAAATGGCATCACACACAGGAATTAGCCTCAGTTTATGAATCACCAGCAGCTGTCGAGAGAAAACATGCGCCGCTGCCCGCCCAGCTGCCCTCCTTACACAGGTCACAGGCTCAGTCTAAAGACTGATTCGCTTTGTGTGTGTGTGTGTGTGTGTGTGTGTGTGTATTAACACTTCAGATAGAGTCACTGTGCCTGTGGCAGCCTATTGTTCCTCAGCTCTGCCTGACATCATACGCGATCGCAGCTGTCTGTCTGATCATTTGTTAAAATTCCAACAAATACAAGGACACGGGCAGCATCCATTTCCCCTCCCCAATTTGCCGGATGGTGCCTGTGCAGCGGTGTAGAGTGTGATTCGCCTGTTGAAACCCTGCAATTCTATTTCAGGCCATCCCACACACAGTGGGAGAGGAGCAGAAATGTGTCACCCTTTAATTACAGCTTTTCAGGTTCTTGTGAAATTTTGTGCATCTGTAGGTAAGAGAGTCCTACTTTGGATTTCAGAAACACACCTCCAGCAATTAGCACATCAAGGAAATGAACAGTGCTTGTGTGTGTGTGTTGTTTTGATTTTAAGCATTTTGGTTTAGTCCCCAGTACTTTTAGGATCCACAGCTTCAGCACATGAAAATTCTGTCCCTCTAGCTATTGATGACAATGCCACATGAAGAATGCAAACAGCCAGTTTGAGTGTGTGTGTTATGTTCCCAATTATATCACCAGTATTGTCACTCACTCAGAGCTTTTCTCAGTCTGTTCTGCCAGCTGAACTGCAGAGTGTTATTCCTATAGGGTCAGCCCCTTTCAATTAATTTCTTGTTAGTCCTGATCCAAATAAGCTGCAGTAAGAATTTAATCCTCATAACTGGATTATGAGCTGATTGGCGCTACAAGAGCTGTTTGTTATTGAAATGAAGGGTTACATAAGTCTGAATGGATGGCGTATTGACAGCCACCAATCAGTTAACGAAGAGCCGTCAAAATCCTGAACTTTTCTTCGCGATTTTTGAGATTCTATCTAGAGATGAGAATTAGCAGCGTGCTGGCTGTTTTCATGAGCATCCTTGATAATGATTTTTCATGCAGACCTCAGAGAGCTGTTGAACACACAAACATGCACACACACACACACACGCACCTCCCCGTCTGTGCGTGTGAGGATTAAGAAACAAGATGGAGGAATGAAGGATGCTGAAATAACTTGAAAGATTGCATTTTAAATATTTTCAGTGAAGGCTAATCTGGAAAAAAAAACTAATCTGCCTTCTTGTCATCCTCTGCATCTGTGTTCCTACATTTAAATAAACAAAAAACACATTTCCCATAAAGCCTCTTGCCCAGTTCCCATGCTGTTATTGAGATTTCCTCTTCATTACACGTATACATCTAAGAGAGTTTCTGTATTTGCTCAACTACGCTCACGCACACTCAAATACCCTCATGATGACCTCTTGCCACTCCATTATCCCGTGTGGAAGGTTACTATGCTCTGGAACATTCGCTTCCTGCTGTTTTAGATAATTCCCCCCGTCACTGAGGGACAGACTAGAAAAGCTGTGAGTTTAACAACTGTGAATGTGTCCGAGCAGACTTTTGCATACGTGTGTATGTGTCTATAACCCTTTATTATTAATCAGGGATAACAGTGAGGCCTGCAGGGGAGGGGAAAGAGGCCAAGGGTTGACATTTTGGGCCGTTGTTAGTCCAGCAGGGAGGCTCACACACACACCAGCGTCAGTGGAGCAGTAGGTTACTATTTCAGTCCTGCCAAAAGTGCTTTGTTGTGTCACCATGAATCTGTTTGAGTGTAGTTAAGTGTTTGTGAAAGGACATCACGTTGTGGCTGACTTCAACACAAATAAGAGTTCTTTTTGTGTCTTGGAGTGTAACCGAACACACTCTGTAAGTGCCAAACCAAACTATACCTGCCGAGCCACTGAAAAGCCATTTGCATGAGGAAGCTGGTCGAGGTGAGGAGGACGATACCAGATTTCATCCATCTGTGGTTCCGTGAAATTGATTATATCAGCTGATTACGTAAGTGAGGAGTGAGATGAGCAACCAAATTAGTTTCACAGCATAGCACTGGGTGCCAGTATGAAGGATCCCAGTGTCAACGGAAGAAAATGATGGCAAAGTGTATTTATTAATCTGCACTTTTACTTTTTAAATGTACAACCTTAATCTACAGCTCAGACCCTACAGCTCCATGTTTTAAATCTAGACTTGAAATGGCCTTGGGTAGAGGATTACCAAAGAACACCAATATAAGAAAGAAAAAAGCAGGTGTTTTTCAAATTTTCTGTATTTGACCCCTACAGGATATAGTTTACCACATTTGTGTATTTGTGTGCCAAAACTCACCTAGAGCATCGTCTTCTGCATGTTTGTAGAAACCGGCTAAATAAACCACTACCAATTTTTTAACATATGTTTAGCCAATACACACACACACACACTCACACACACACACACACACACACGCACACACACACAAAATGTATGAGCTGCAAGCTTCAAACCTCCCACTGTATTCTCTCTTCAATATTTCATCGGATGTGTTAAGTCTTTGAGAAAGTGATGCTGTTGAAAGTGGTAAAGTGCTGCCATTACCAGTAGAGAGGAGTGAATATGTTGCATCTGATTTTACTGGATTGTTTCACGTATATATTAAGTGGTTTAACAGCATTCCTGAACCCTGAACAGTTTGCTGAAACACTGCAGCAGAAGCCACAACAGGCAAAAGTGATTAATTACGCTGGGATTATAATTCTACACAGTGTCTGTTTACAATGACATAATTGTCTGCATACAACACTGACGGTAGCTGACAATCAAGACGCTGTTGAGACAATTACAAGCCCCTTTTGTCCTGATTTTGTATATTAAGGGAGTGATTACATTCGCTTTAAGTATCTTCACTAGTTTTTCAGATTGCAGGATAATTTTAAAGGGAGCATTGTAAACACAAAGACGGGGGAATTTTCAGCCAGTGGAAATTGTAATTACTCCTTCCCTTCTGTACACTGGTAACAGATAAAGAGATTAAAAGTGAGCGTTGCATTATTCTCACTGACATGGTGATAGTCGAATTTAATTGGCATCGCTCTGACTGCGAAGAGTTAACAGAGCTTCGGTCAGGCTCTGTGCTTCAGCCGAGCACCTCCTCTCATGTCAGCTTTTACATAAATAAGAGCTTTTTCTCTCCATCACTCCCTCTCCTTCTCTTTCTCTCATGCACACCCACACAGAGCCTGTCAGAGGCACATGAGGATGGGAGGAGGAAGGAGGGAGGTGGGTGAAGCATGACACGTGAAAAAGGAAAAGCATTGCTCTTAACACAGCATCTACAGCCTTTTATCTATTGTTTCTTTATATCTTTCTTTTTCTCTCCTTCGGTTTCCGGATAACGTGCGCTTTCAAGAGTCGTTTCTCTCAATAATATTTGAGCTATTGTGCGTCGAGCCTCTTCTCTTTGTTCTCAAAATTACCCCATTTGTTGTGAAGATCTTCTCTCCTCTGGCAAAGAGATGTTGATTAATCTCAGTTAATTTATGTGTAAATGAAGGCTCTGTTAATTGGATTCAAGTGAAGGAGAGGCAAATTATAGAAAAACTGAGTCAAACACAGTGTGCCTTGGCCATTATTTAATAACATCAACATACTTAAGAAAAAATACAGTGAAAGGGAAGATTCTCCCTCCATGTACTTTATTATTAAATCAATAAAGTCATGGGCCTAGATTTCTACAGACACTCGTGTATGGGTGTTGTTGAAGACTTTGCACACCAATTGGTTGCCATGGCAACTTGCAGAGTTTTTCCAAATGACCTACAGTTGGCTGACTGCAGCCTCACTGTGGTACACTTCAGCTGAGTTGTCTTCTCTTCTGTATACTTGCAACTGCACCTGGTTAAAATAGCATTCATCAGTGTCTGAAATTTTCATTTCCGTGCATCATTTGTCAGTATAAAAATGGACTTATAATAAGGACTCTGCGTTTTCTAGTTTAGCAGCATGTAATGAATGTGGAATTAAGGTGCCTTTTTTTTGATCACTGCGATAACATCTCTGCTTCATTATCTCAATTAATTACCAATAACAGACACTTGCTTGCGTTAGTCTTCCCCGTATTTATTACAAAGCACCAAATTATCACTGATGTAGCCACCAGATTTTTAGATGCTATATAGTTAGTCGTGGGTACCAAGGTGTGTCAGTCTATTAGAGTCCACAATAAATCTGACAAGCTCAAGTGAGGACATGGATACAGGAACATTTCCAGCTCAGTGAACCTCTCTAAATAAATTATTTAGAAATGAAAGGAGTATGGCACAGCTGTAATTCTGTGGAGGGCAAGCTGTCCTAAAAAACAAACAAACTCAGTGACCTTTTAAGAAGGACACCAGCGATGGAGGTCACCAAAAGACTCAAAATGACTCTGAAGAGCTATGTTCAGCCTGATGCTTCACCAGTCACAGATTGAAATCACTGGCGAGTGAAGAGAAAGCTATTCTCACATTCACACTGACACTAAAGGAATTTTAATCCACATTAAACCTGCTTCGTTTTTTTGTTTGAAAACAGGAAAACATTAAAGCATTTTGTAGGCCATCCATTATTTTATAACTATACTATGAAGGTAGATCACTGTGGTATTGTCAAAGCATGGCAGTACATAATGTTCACATTTTACTGTAATGTTTGAGGTAGTTATTCATGGTTTTTTTCATATGTTTTAATTGAATTGGCTCCATATTGAACCATTTATCTTTATCAGATTCTTTTTATATAGTGAAGGTGATATTGTAGAAACTGTACCTTTTTATTATTCATACACATTCAAGGGATTTCTAATGACCTCTTTCTATTTCATTGAAAGTGTATTGATTAATTGTGGAATCTCTTGATCTTGTACAGCAAGCATTTCTGCCATAGATCTTACACACTGTTAATTACAAAAGCATCTAACACCTATATACTTAAAAACCTTCAAACCTCTATTAACAATGAACAGAGCCTTAGGTGGGCTTTGTGGTGTATTTGTACACCTATTGTGCTGATTTCCAAGTTGTTATTTTATGCCTTCAACTGCTACAAGAGCAACTGCAGTAATCTTTATTTATCCCAGAGGGGCCAGTGCAGCCCCTCAGTTTATCCTCTGTTTAAGCTCCTCTTCCTTGAGGGCTACCCTTCTTCTGATTGGTTGCCTGTCAAAAACAGAAGGTCTGAACGGCGAGGTGGGTGGTCAGACTTCTGCCCTCACAGCCAGAGCTGTGTGCCTGAGATGACAATATTTGGGTCACCCTCTCATATGATGATCTGAAACAAGGAGCACTGTTGAGAGTTTTAAAAAGACAAGACTATAATAGGTGCCATTTTAATGCTTAATGCACGTTCTGTTAAAGAAAGATACCTAATGATTATATAATAATTTAAAAGGTGGTTTAGAACATTTAAACTTACTTACTTTCTCATGAAATAAACTGCTAATCTATTGTTTAGTTAAAGAAAAGAATTACCATCATGTTTTAAACTGAAAAAACTGATTGCACTACATGATGATTTTCTACAATTTGTCATAAAATAGAGCAATCAGCAAATTCAGCCATTGGAGTGGTAGGAATGTTTACAAAGGCATGTGAATGTGGGCACAATAAACAACGCCTTACATCCTAGAAGGCAATTACAAGTTAAGAAAAAAAAACTCTGTTTATTTCCCCTCTAAAAATATTACCCATTTTTTTCTGAAAATGCATAACACAGAAGTAGCCTCCTCCAGGAAACAGAACTTCACAACTTCTCTCTCTCTCTTTGTGTTGCTGGGGAAGAACAGAGGAGAGTGCAATGACTAACTAGTCGGCCTGTCGAGTGTGTATTACGTCAAAAAGTCACACACTCATCAGCAGCCTTCTGTACCAGCTGAATGTGCATCCAGTCAAAAGTTAGAGTGTAAAGACAACACATCGCGTTCAGACAGTTGGACACTGTGTCTTTGTTTAATAATGCACAGTAAGACTTACAGTACATCTTAATAAGTATGGTGTGAAGGGACCATTAATCGAAGCACTGGTGCAAAAAGGGATGCTGTCGTCCTCTCAATCTAGCAATTGTGTGTGTGCAAAATGAATTCCAAATGCTCCCGAATCGCACAAATCCTGGGCACAGAGAAACAGGATCACTATTGCTTATATAAAAGCCAACTGTCTTTTTATTGCTAGTAGTTTTCATTTGTAGTTTAAATACCATACATGGTCCTATATATGTATGTTTTGTATTTAATACCTAAGATATGATAAGTTTACTTTTCCTGATTGACGTCATTATTTTAGTAGTCACAGCCAAGCAAAGGAACAGAATCAGCCTCTTAAAAATCTTCTAACAGTGAACTTTCTAGCTCTGCACATGTTTGTAATATCAAAGTTAAACCCAGTTTATTCTTGTGTAATTATGGCTGTCTTGTTAGCTTACAAGACACAACATGTAATTAAGGTAATGTTGGAGCTGTGGGAAGTCATATTATTCCTCATTTGATGAAGGCTAACTGTGTTTCCCCTGCCTTCTGTCTTTAAGACATACTAGACTGAACCAAGCCAATCTGTCTTTAGATAACTCCGGGATCAGTCTCTCAGAGGTGTTCATTACAAGTCCAAACAAATCACTGGCACCAGTTCCCTAAGATCAACTGAAAGCACTATCAGCTCCCATGGATGTTGCTTTGGGGTTAGAAGTGCACTGAAAAACTGCAAAACCATTGAAACAATCAGCATATCATCACAGTGACGCAGTCCTGCAGATGTACCTTCTATGTAATCACCAATCTCAGAACACTGGAATGAGATCTACAGTTGGTTTTATAAGTTTTATAAAATAAAATTAAATTTAAAATATATATATATATATATATATATATATATATATATATATTCATATATTCATTTATTTATTTATTTTATTTTTATTTTTATTTTTTTTAGAAAATACAGTTATCTACATTTTGCTACAAATTCCCAGGCCGAGTACTATGACTTCCAGGAGCGCCTGCTAGTTTCCTGACAGTAACAACTGTGACAACTGTCATTGCTCCTTTCCGAGTAATAGTCTGGAACCCAAACATTGACTGTATAAAAGAGATGGACCTGGCCACTGTGACCTCAGTCATTGATTAGTGAAGTCACAGTGTGAAGCCTCCATTGCTACCATTATGTTTAGAAACAAGAGGATAGATCGGGCATAGAAGTCTAGTGGCACTGCCTGCTCATATGGCAACTTGGTAATCACAAAGCAGACCTGCTTTATCCTTTTTGGCTCTAGTGAGGACTATAATTTATAACTTGAATGCCAGTTTGTATTCAATAAGGCTTGAAACTAGCAGTTTAAGTCAGGAAAGTGTTTACTGAGGTTATAGAATAAGTGGGCCAAAGGGTCATTTCTACAAAATTGGAATGTCCGCCAGTGACCAATTGACCCTTCAAAATGATGACATAATTATAGATGAGACAACACATGGCAGTCTTATGTCAATATGATCAATAATGTTTTATGGCCAAGTATGAATGTAGCTTTAATATTGACAATAGAAGCATCAGGGGAATTTAGGCAATATATAATGAATAATGGCAGACTCTAGTTAAAATTCAGCATTGAATCACTGATTTCACATTGCCAGTGGACATCACATTTGAAGTGGTCTGTCTGGAGCAACAGGCTGCAGGTTGCCCAGCAGGCCCACTCTCACTCAGCCTCCATGCACTAATGACGAACAGCCTCGGGCCAGGCTAGAGGCTCAAGGTTACATACCTGCGATCTCTCTTCACAAAGAAATCAGCAGCACCCATCTTAGAGAGATAAACAGTACTCAGCTCTGCTTGGATGGAGGCTGACTCACTGGCTCAGTCTGTAGAAATGTCTGCTGTTCCTTCGCCACTGCTTAAGCTGTGTTTTTCTGTGATTTCTAATCTGTAGGAAATAGTGTTGTGCTCTGAAATTGCCAGAGAAGACCTGTATCGTAGTTTGGGAAAAATCATTTTGAATCACAAATGTCAGGGCTTGTTCACACTTTCTCACCGACCATCATCCAGTGCCGTTTTTCTCACTGAACTGCTATGACCTTGATGTACAACCTGCAGACACAGAACAAATGTGTCATCTGCTGTTTCATTTTTATGCACAAGTCCACATGGGTCAGACTGCGCTTTTTAATTGCAACACAGTGGTTTCCTCGTTTTATATGAGATACAGAAAGCGTTCGAAAGAACAATTGTTTTTGCCAATTTGCATTAATTAATTGTAATATCTCTCCACTCATCAGCTTTTGAAATAACAATCCGTGAGATGTAAACACACCTCCATCCTGTGCTCATTGCCATCTCACTAAATACCTTGTGAAATGAGTTGCATTTCATTTTCATACTTTGCTGGTGGAGGCAATTTTACTGCTGTTAATTATTCATGTGCCAGTAATGTGTGCAGCTGTTCTCCTCTCAAATAGAAATGAGGAGAAGATTGAACTGATCTCTTCTCCATACCTCTAAGTAATGCAGTAAATGCAGATTAAACAGTGTCTGCTGATAATGATGTCCTGGGACTGGCGTGCAACTTTGATATTGTGTAAATTTCTTTTTGGGATAAATTATTCTGAATGTGTTTCACAGACCTGATTAAAATTTTAAGCTGTTGGTCAGTACGCCACTTTGGTTCAAGCTGAAATATTTATATTGGATAGATTGCCAGACTGCAAGACTCTTGCACAGACAGCCATGATCCCCAGCGGTTTCATGCCACTGACTTTGACAGATTTGTACAAAATTCCCTCTGACTTGCTGTTAATTCTACTGGCTTGTGGATCTGTTAACTTTTTCCACCATGAGGTTGACATTTGTGTTTTTATAAAAAAAAAAAAAAAAAAAAGTGTTGTGTTGACTAAATTGCAGTCAGATTTGATACAGACGTTCATGTTCCCCTAGTCCATTCTCAAGGATACGGGTTTACTCTAGAAACCTTTTATTCTTTTTTCTTTCTTTTTTTTGGGGCTCGTTCAGCTGCAAAGTCAAGGCGTCATTATCATTACAATTCGTAAGAATACCTGCTAATCCCAGAGTATTGGTCAGAATTGGATCAAATTTGTGACACACAGTGGTCACCTAATGGGTCTTCATCCAAATTGTACTCAAGGCCATATTTCTCATTTTATGGGCACTTATCCATTTTTACAAGAATCATTGCTCCTCCTAGACTCTAGGAGCAGTAGTAGTGCATAAAGTCGATCAATAAATACTGTATTGGTCAGATTTTAGTGAAATTATGTTAATTTGTCCTGGATATGAGTGTCAGCCTCCTTGATGTCTCAGTGAATTTTAATTCTCATTAATTTGTGTCATTCAACCAATGACAACAAAACTTAGCCCTTTCTTTCTGTACTCCACACATTAACCTGTGATTTGTAATTGATCATGAGCTACCCTGCCATTGAAGTTCTAGTTTAATATGGTTACTAGGTTTGTCTTTAGCCCTAATTAGGAAATGTTAGTGGCTATAATGGCCTGCAAACTCTTATGCCCCTTTTCCACTAGTATCTACTCAGCGAGGCTCGACACGACTCGGTGCTGTCTTGTTTTACTTCTATTAAAATTGAATACCACCTCAATGTGGGTGGAGTTGATATATATATATATATATATATATATATATATATATATATATATGTTTCTTGATGTAATTTGTTTGCTACTCAAACACAACACAACAATGTCTACACATCTGTGTTGTGCGATGGTAACCGAGAGCAGCCATTAGCTCAGAGACCTCATGATAAACTTTCTCATTTCTCATCGCTCCGTCTAGCTCCCTCTGGATTCTCTCATCTGCCACCAAGCACAGAAATGTCTGCATCTCCTCATTCGACCACGGTGTTGGTTTGCGTTCCTCCATTTTCTTGCTG
>JAMQGT020007214.1:0-28741 GCA_024447675.2 Pterophyllum scalare
TTTAGAAATGTTATCACTGCAAAGCGAGATCCATTCACTGGATGGGTTTCAACTTTTTGTACTGTGAGTCAGAGCTTTTCTGTCTGTCCCTCTGTCAGAAATGCTGAACCACCCATCTCCTGGGAGCATGAGCAAATGTGGGAAAGCAGCATTTACACTATATATGCAGCTGGCATTCTCATTTCAGCAGGAAGGAGCGAGTAGAGCCTGTTCCTCCTGTGCCATTTCTCACACGATCAGCTAACTTTTAAGCCACCCTTTTATTTCTCCTCTAACCACGTGAACCTGATCTGAGCTCAAGACTTACATTTTAACAGAACTGCACTGAACATTCTCTCCGATTAACAAGAGTTGTCAGCAACAATAATCTCAACATTTAGACGTTTAGTCGATGCTGAAGGATTGAATTTCTGTTCTTGGCATAACCTCACCGCCACCACCTCCACCCAGCCTTCTCAGACGTGTTGTATTTAAGTAACACGTGGGTCGTGCAGTACATATATGTATCACTTAAAGGTATGCGGTCATGGTAACAGCTTTAAATAAAGCAGGTCTTGCAGCCATCAGGACCATTTCATTTTCCACAGTGTGCTGGGGAACGGGTCGTGATGACACACATTCATGACAGATGCATTATCAGAGCTATTCTGGTCCAAGGTTCAGCTTCCCGACAGCCTGTCCAGATGACACGCATACTGCGTTACCTGCATGGGGAAGGATTGCCTGCTGTATTAGAAAGACTAATATATGTTTGGCCCCCTTTTGACTGGATTTCTTCCTTTTAGTTAGGGGTATGTATTCGCATGTTTGCTATGCATACTTCTTGTGTTTTTAGTTTCAATGAAAGTCTTACAATTTGAGTGTCGCAGGAGCGCTAAAACTGCATTTTTAGTTGAAATACAGAAACCTCATCAATACTGTTAAAGTGGAAGAAAGAGGCTTCCTTAAGATGCTAAGTTCGACTTAGTACTTTGGGATGCAAGCCTTTAAACATACAGCTAAAGTATAATTTATGGTTTAGTGCACATAAGGCAGATTCATTGTCAGCCACAGCAAACAGAAACTACATGCTCGGTTAGTGCTGTAACACATTTCTTTTCCACCTCTTCTTCAGTGCTGGCAAATGCAAAATGCACTAACAGCTTCCTGCTTTCATCCAAAACGTGTGCAGAAGCGTAAAGAAATCCTAACATCACAGCAGCCTTTGCTATGGTTGCGGTATATGCGCACAATAAATGACCCTGTAGTCCTGACAATGAAGATATCAAGCCCCCCCACCCCACCCCACCCACCAACCACCCACCCAAACAGAATGGCAAGACAAGAGCGATGACAAGAGAGCAGGCCAGAGCATCTGTCTGTGTCAGGTTCCAGATTGCACTCGCTTGCAAATCAACATGAGCGCACATGTTTTCTATCCCTCTACATCTCTATTTTGCACGCTCATTACTACAATCAAAGTGGTTACTCAGAAGGGGTAAATTTTCTCCTTAAAAGTGACACCGTTGCATATTTAGTGTGATGACGTAGGGCTGTCACTCATCTCAAGTACTGACTTTACTGTAACATCCTTGGTGGTCATGTGTGACCTATAGTCCAGGGAAAAAGAGCTAATTAATCCATGACTCCCACACAACTATGAACCAGAAGATCACGCGCTAAAAGAGCTTTTGTTCAAAAGTTACCATGGAGACAAACAGAACGATATTTAAACATTAAACCAGATGTTTCATCCTGTAATCTCTGTAATACATTGCCAGGAGTGGCAGGTTTAAATGGCAGACACAGAGGTTGGGATTATTGCGGTAATGCAATAATTCTGTCAGCAAAACGAGCGCTCCTTAGACTTAAATGTTGCTCAAGCGTTTGGTTAAGCTGCTTTGTCATACATTGGTATTTCTGAAAATTATAATTTATAACGGTGAAGGGGACAACTCGGCAATGAATGAGCTGCAGTTTGGTAGAGCTATATGTTATCAACTAGAAGTTAAATCTAGGACTCCTACTTATTCAACCATTGCAATAGCTTGCTTTGTCCAATCAGCAGTCTCTAATCCAAACATTACATTTAAAATGATAGAAAGCTGCAAATGCTTCCTTCAGAGAAACTGAAAGTAGAAAAATGGGTTTTAGATGAATGGATAACTGCAATCTAATGATTCATTTTGCTATCACGTAATCTTGTACTTATTATTTTTCCATTTATTGCTTAACCATTTCATCAAAAAAAAAAGAAAAAAGAATTGGAACCTCTTTCAGCAATGTTTCCAGATGCCAACTAATTGCTTTATTCTGATTTAATCCGTTTTCTTTTTTTTTCTTTTTTTTTATCGGATCATCAAATTCAAATGACACTTTTCAGCTAACCCTTTTTCAGTGCTGGTAATCTGCAAGTGTGTGCATCGTTTATCCTTTCAGTGAGCAGTACTGTGCTCTTTTAAAACATGTGATGGAGAACACTGTAGTTGTGTTGCCCTAACTGAATAAAATAATCCTCTTTCCTATGAAGACACTGTTAAGGATGAACACTGACAGTATTCCTTACTAAGCATGTGACTCAGACATGCTCCATAAATCAGAATGATGAGGGTTGAAAAATATGGTATCTTACTGATGATAGCATCTTAGTGGAGCATTTCTTTAGGCAGGGAGCAGTTTTGGGCGGGTTAAAGCCCTACTACCTGCAACAGAGCTTAATTGTCTCACATGTAGCTACATCTTGGCTCATGTCAGCCCATATTACCTTGGACTGTGTTTAAAGGATGTAATGCAGGGGTGTAGAGAGACAAGTAAGGTATGATAGCAGTGACTGAGTGTTAGAGAGACAGACGGGAGTGTATATAATTACCTTGTCTGAAGCTGCTGCCAGCTAGGTGTATGGAACGCAGCGCAACCAACTCTCAACCCCCCCCCCCCCGCACCCCTTTACCTCTAATTGGTCCATTTCCAAGGCATGAGGGCAGGGCTGTGCTGAAAGCTTTGATCACGGAGACCACACCAGTGTCGATATGTGCCTACCTGAGTGCTTTTCTAGTGGCTGTGCCTGGCAGGGGATTAAGCCATACTAAACCCACTGAGTGTCTGTCTGTCTTGCTCTGGCTTCCCTGCGGCTTTACATACCTGAATCTGAACTCTAATTACCTGGCATTTTACTGCATTCCTCAAACACACCCACGCAAGAACACTCAAACCTGTACTGTGTGTTGTACCTCTTGTTTAAAAAATAAATACATTTTTCATAAATGCCCTCTATTTCACAGGTACACTTTGGTTTTGTGTGCTATAAACTGGAAGCATTTGTGTGTTGCAGCACATTCTGACACAAATATGAGGCTGGATTTTGCACGATTGTTCATTTTCTGTGCCTAATGAGCAGGAGTTCAGTCTCCAGTAGCACTACTAGTTCAAAAAGTGTTGCATGCATGCACTGGTTCTTCCAGTAGACTAAGCAGAGAAGCAATTTGACGTGTAGCAAAATAACATATCCAATTAACATACAATAAATTAGTGCACGAACCTACATTTTCTTTGCTGTTTAATTGGTTTTCTATTAAAGAAGGTTAAGCTGACTCGAGCAGTTCTGTCCAAATGGGATGCTGCCAACTAGTCAAACTCCTCATTAGCCTGTCAATCCAGACATGCTCAGTGTGGAAGAGTTCATCACACTAATTGCTGCTTTTTGACCTCTGTGTGTGTTAGAGTTGATAGTTCTATTCATTAAATGTCAATCACTTGCCATGAAAGGAATAATTCCACTGCCTTCTTACAGGCAGTTTATGCTCAACATTGTTGTCCTTGTGCACGCTGCACGTGCCAAATGTTACGTCATCACTGCTAGTGCTGTTTCAGCTTGCTGTGCACTTTTCAATTTTTATTTTTTTTTGTATCCTGCAGCCAGGCTGAAGGCACAAGTCTGCCAGTACGTTGGTTTGTACAGGCATCTCTATGATGATGTGTGAGGAGTATAGGGATTCTTGGTTGGTGCAAAAGAAAGACTGCACCAACAACTGTTTTGACCAACGGTGCAGCAGTGATATTTGTTTCTTATTGCACAAACTGCCACAAAGAGCCGCACAACCTATGCAGGCATGCTTGGTCCATCAGCACGCCACTCAACCAGTATAATAATAAGACAGTATAAAAGGTGGACATAGCTTCTGTGACAGCATCCATTGGTTTCTGAAGTCTTGTTTTGAAGCCTCAAGATTAGCGTTTTCATTGTCTTGGTTTAAAAAAACAAAAACAAAAAAACTGACGGGACAAGGAGGGGCAGGCTTGGATTTTACCATAACTGTTTACAGAGCTCAAGTCAGAAAGTTGTTTTACCAAAAGACTTCAATTGGATCGGAAGTCTTTTGGTAACCGCAGCTATCTCCAGCTGGTGGCCTTCAGCTAGAATGCACGTTTAAGGCAAATCGTGTAGGTTCATGAAATCTGTGAACTCAAGGTGGATGATGCTGTGTGTTGGGAGAAAGCTGACTGGTTGAAAAGCAGGCCAAGGTGAAGGACCACCAACAGCACATGCAAGAGTATCCCAGAGACTGGTTGCTTGTAACACTGCTTCCTGGTGACAGTAAAGCGCTACAGCATGTAGATGACTGGGACGCTGTCCGTGTAGGATCAGCACAAAAACATGAAAAACCCATATCGGCCTTTTCAAGGTTTCAAATCTGAATCTAATATCATTGATGGTGAAATGTCTTAACATACAAAATAACCCTAACCATCTAGTTCTGCTGTTAATCTTACTCCTGGCTGGCTGCTGGACAAGAGTCATCATTAGTTTCATGACAAAGTGGTATTCCTTGGGGATACAGACCAGTCCTAGCTGGTTACCTTGCTGCAACACAAATCATATGTCTTTATATGCAGTACAATATCACCGTTGTTGAACCTTCCTGTTCTGTTGATAATTCAAGAGAAATGTTTTTGACATCTTAGACTTTATAAAACTAACGATTTTTACAGGCTTCCCCAGGTGTTGTATTTTAAGCACTGAACTTCGTTCAATTCTTCCATTTTCATGTTGTGCACAAATGGAATTATTGTGTAAAAACAGGAATTTATGTGAAACATTCTGGTGCTCTGGTAAGATTACCAGAGAGGAGTAAATCCTGAAAAATAGACATGTACCCAACAAATATTTTCATTTCATGTTTTGCTGCTGCTGCCTTTGTGCCTGATGTGCACTCTAATGGCAGCTTCATGTACTGTGGGTAAACAGCATAGCCACAGTTTTCTTGTTAGCAGCTCTTTCAGCAAATGCTGTGCCAAACCAACCCCTGTTTACTCTAATAGCCCTTGAGAATTCTTTCTAAAAAGAAACAGGCCCTCAGACAGATCTGAAAATGCACAGTCTTCACTGATCCCACTGTATTTTGGAGGAGTTAATGGGATCGACATTCAGGGCCCGGTCCCCGTCATCTGGAAGAGCTGGGAACGTTTTAATCTCAGTTTGTCTTAAAAGGTAAAAAAATAAATAAATTGTAGCAAAATAAAATCTTCTGTGAAATAAAATGATCTGAAAACTTGCCTTAACTTAATTTAGCTGCATTTCTAAATGAAAAATGAAAACATGCCTTCATTGCAACTACTGGAAGGCAATGGCTTATGTAACCAGTCAGATTTCTGATAGTCAGCTTTGTTTTAAAGAGGATTAGACTAAGTGCATATTTTTTTCAATACAGAGGCCTTTGAAGAAATATTACAACACTGAAGCTCATGAAGAGCTTTTGAATAATCTAGTTTATAGCAGGGAAAGTATGGACTAATGAGAAGGAGAGCTAAACGCGGGATGGATATGAATATTTTCCGATTCCTCTTCGCTGTCACTGACCCCTCCATAGTGACAGCAGACTGATAATGTGTGCCCCCCCCCCCCCAAACGTGCCGAGATCACGGTGGCGTGAGGAAGAATCATTAATCCGGGATCTCACCTCTTCGCTGTGAATCGATGCTGATGCCATACACAAAAGCAAAACAATGAACAGGCCGACTGACAGCTCTTCATCCAAACCTAAGCAGAGAGGTCATGCATCGCGCATTTTCTCTGCACTGCCAAACATCCTCACCCAGTTTCACTTCATTCTCACTTTCTTACAGACAGCGCAGACAGGCTGAAATACAAATAGACAGACTGGCAGACCTGTCAAACAAACAGAGAGGAAGCGATAAAGACCGACAGCTGGTCCGACAGGCGGACAAACAGGCACTTTTAGACCGACAGAAAAACTGGAAAATACAGAGAGGCCAGCAGAGAGGCAACTTGATTGACAGAGAGCTAAAATGTGTGACAGGCATCTTCAGATTGTCTTTAGCCATTAACGATGTTCTCTCATTTGAGACTTTTTAATGGAATTGCCACTGTTCTCACAGCCATACATACGGCACGGTATATTTACAATAATCTGTATTCATCTGTGTTTGCAGCTTTGAGTGTGAGACAGTTACACTCAGACAAGAAAGACTGCTGAGATTAGAATATACGGTGAATGAGTGAAGTGCTGAATAAACTTATTAGCATGAAAACTGGATGCTTTACATCATTTTGTCACCTGATTAAAAAACATTTTCAGACAGGGAAATGTAGCACAGTTAAATATTGCCCCCCCCCCCCCCACCCTTTGGGGCCTTACACCTACTTGCACTCAGATTTTCATATGGTAGTAATTGTGACCATGTAGGAAATGTATGCTTTGGATTACACCACAGCATGGGAGCACTTTGTATTGATCATTTCTCAGGACAGCTATACTGTGATGTCAGCGTTATGGTCACTTAGCTTTGTCCGTGGCCTAGAGAAGAAATCCCCCCCCCCGCTGATGAGAACGCACTGTCAGTCCAGAACAATGGACTTCAAGACTGGGTTTCTTCTCCCAGCGGCCTCTGCCGCTCTAATCCCTGCCCACTCCATTTATGGAACAGCTAAATGCAAGTACACCCACCTACCCCTCCTCAAGTGTGGACTGACCCTCCCCTAAAGCAAGCGGTGGCACAACTTCATGCTGTTTTGGTATGGATTAAATTCTTGCAGTTATTGTTCTTAAGCACTAGCTGCTTACCTCAAGATCTTTAAGTGAAACAGGTACATTAGAAGATTACATTATGTTGCTAATACTTCCTAGAACATGACAAAAGCTCTTTACTGAGTCCAGTGGCAGCCATGCTTTAGTTTGGCTTGTTTGGGAAGAAGACTACAATGCTGCTCTGGAAGTTTAGGGTAGGGATTATGTGTGAAGGCTGCCTTCATTGTCATGCAGGAATCCCACAGCGTGAGTTTATATCAATTGTTATGTAAAGCAGACATTGAAATTGTATAATCTGCTTTGAATTGAGTTTCTGTTTTGGGCATTATGTGACAATCATATAGAGAAAAGGTAAAGGAAGACGTGTGAAAATATGTAACTTTCTTTTCCTCCTTTGAGTACAATATACTTGGACACAAACTATTTTGTCCTTTCTTTTCCATCATTGGGTGCCTACTTCTGTAGAAGAAACCAGGCCCTCCTCTACAGCAGATAAATGTAGGGCAGTCCTAAATATGTTTATCTAGAAATCAAAGCCACTCAGCACTTCCATGATCATTACCCTGCAAAATCACAACAGAGTGCACAAAGATCAAGCGTTCTTGTTGATTATGATGAGGCTTCTCCTGTAATTCTAATCAGGATATTGATGAGGACCCCTCTTCACTTGGGAAGCTTGAAGAGGGTTTTGTCTTGTAATGGCATTATGTCCTCAGAGGCTCAGACTTTTGTGTGTTCTGCACATTGCAGTGGCACTAGCAATATTGTTTATACATCAAGGGAGAACATTTGAAGAGTGTTATGCTTATTTTTAGTAACTGTAATTGTAGTAAATGTGATTGTTTTTTAAGTACTTCTTGCACTCAGTTTAAGTTTCATAATGAATATGTTTGTTGCACAGTACATTTTTTTTTCTTACAGCTTTCAGTAACAGACTGAGGGTAGTTAGTGTAGACTTGAAATACGTAGGACCATTCATGAGACATTGCTGCTCTTCTTTAACAACAGGTAAATGTTTGTAGTGTAGTTCCATTCCTACTCCCATTAAACATGGCCACTAAAAAATATTAGACTTAATATCCAGAAAAAGATTGTATCTTTCCCAGTACTGTGCCATACCATCATGATTGTGATATTTAGCCACTCTTTCAGTCTTGGTAGCTACTACTGTTCATAGGAAAGACAGTTAGTAGTGGGACTGGATAATTATATAATGCTGGTAAAGTGTAGTAAGAAAGAAGGCTCAGTTTTGCCCCATTAATATTCAATTCATATGAATGGGTGAGCGTGTCCAGATTTTTGAGTGGTACTGTATATACCACCAATTCAGAACAACAGTCACCTCAAGGTGGTTTATATTGTAAAATACAGACCCTACAGTATTAGAAAGAAACGTCAACGATCACATGATCCCCTGTAAGCAAGCACTTGGTGACAGTGGGAAGGAAAAACTCCCTTTTAACAGGAAGAAACCCCCAGTAGAACTAGGGGAAAGAGAGCAGAGAGCGAGACAGGACAAAAGGGAAACTATTGGAGAGAGAGCCAGAGTTTAATATTTGGTAATGATTAAAAACAGTAGTGGTGTATAAACACACAGAGTGAAGACACTGGGCACTAGTATACATTAAAGAAAAAAGCAAATATAGCAATGTAATATCTGAAATACTGACAATGCGTATAACTGCATTTACTGTGAAATGAATCATGGTTTCCTAATGCAAAATTATCTCAACAAGAAACAAACACTGTACCTAGAAATGGGTAAAGAAGTACTGTGACTAATGGCTACTTCAGTACTCTGGCTTTTTATGACCGTCTCTGTTAGACATTTGAAATGCTGCTGACCCAGTTTTAGTCTGAAAACCCCTGGTTTTCAGTTTCAGTCTGGATGGACAAAAACTGAGACTTTGGAAACATGAAAAAAAGACCTTATTTCAGACACAGACACCCATATACACCTCCTGACTGAGCCTCTTAGGTCACTGTGTGTTGTTCCCTTATTCATAATGAATTACAGGTGTTTCTGACCTTGCTGTCAATGCTAGCAGTTGCTGTGCACTTTAATTCATGCATCTACTGCCTTCAGTGGCAGGCACTTACGTCCAGTGATGTGTGACATTTTCCCATTCCTGGTGTACATATGCAGTATATGTGCAAAAGTACCGGGTCACCTACATGTTTCACCTACAGGAGCTGCTCGGCCAGCATCTAGAGGGAATGCATTTCACAAAATGACTTGCTGGAATTTTTTTTTAGAATTAAGTTTAAAGATTAAGAGGTGTGGTCCAATACATATAGTGTATATGCATTTTTAGCCATGTTTGCATTAGGAATTTCTAAAACAGTGCTAAAATGCTCATCTCATCTTTCTCAAATGAAAACACGTTAGCTTGGACATAACTTCTTTAGAGAGTAACTCAGAATCCAAGTCCAACTGAGACTGGAAGATTACGGAGACATCCCAAAGACGATGAACAACTCATTATTGCAATCAGAGGCTCTGCAAGACCTTTTAAATGAGCTATCAAGTCAGCAAATTAGCCATCAGGATCTACAATAAAAAAAAAAAAAGTTTCCTTTGAGTTTAACGCAACGCAATATTGAAGAGGAAATGGCATGAGAGCACCACATTTAAAGTAGCCGGAGAGGCGACTGCCTACTTGGTTTGTAAAAAGATGGCAACCTGAGACATTCTGTAGGCACAAAGCACAATCGCACAAGACTCACAAAATGACGACTCAAGATGACCTCGTAGTATGTGTTAACATTGGGGTTAGTATGAGGGTCTCTGAAACAGTTTTTCTGCAGTGTTTACATTTGACTTCCTTTTTGTTTGATGTCCTCTTTATAAAATGTGTCCAAATGACGGGCACAGCATTTTCCTCTGGAGCTGCTCGAGTTGCACAGTCAGCTTGGTGTTTGAGTTTTCCTCCATGATGCTTCCATGATGCAGAGTGACATTATAACACATGCGGTAGTATGTTTTTTAAGGGGACAGTACATGCACACATAAGGGGGGGGGTATTAACAGAATTAAAATAAATAAATAAAGCAAAACCTATATGGGCGATTTGGGGTTCCAAAAGTCTGTTTTTGATTAATTTTCAATTAACTGCTCAATCCCAGTTAATATATATAATGTAATAATTTCACATAGGGCTTTACATTCGAATTGCATAGTTTATATGAAGGATTTATTTCTTTGTATTTTCATTTTCTGCAGTTTACTCTCCCTTATTGCTTCATTTAAATCAATTACTTCCATTCATCCAAAATATTCTAAATTGGGGTGGGCCATTAATTTTCCCAAGGGGCCAAATGAAAAACTGGGACTGTTGTGGAGAGCCACACTAATAAGCTTATAAAATGTGTGAAATGTTGCTTAACCCTATTGTTTACAAAACAAATGTGGCACAGAAATTAGAAAAAGGAGGATCAAAGGACAAGCTGATTTTTTTTTCAATAAATAGAATTTTTCCATTTAATTTATTTAATTTTTTTAATTCACACTTCTTTTTCACGAATACACAAGGTCTCCCCAAATGAATACTATTCTGTCAGCCCCTCCAATCTTTTGATCTAGTTGCATTGTAATGGCTGTCTCATCCCTTCCATGTCATGCCTGCTGTGAAACAGATCTTTGCAATAGATACACATCATTGTGAGTGCCGCATGAGAAAGTAGACATGCATCTCAGCACCAGTTAGAATCTCGCTAGTCCACAGGGGTCTCTGAAATCAACTACTCGATATCTACAAGGCTCAGGGGTTGTCAGATAGAGTCTGATGAGACTAATTTGGCATGATGTTTATTTTCTCCCTGGGAGTTTGCCGGTGTACCTCAGACAGAATCGGGAGATGAATAGAAACACGTGAACTGAAATTATTGTCTCTGGTAGCTCCTTCAGTTATGAAAAGGTATCATTTCAAGATTTTCGGGGTGGATACTTGTTGAAAGTTACCATCCAAAAATGCATATTTAGTTAAATTTAAGTAAATTCATCTGTTTCTAAAATGCACCCTGCAGGGTTCACTTTTTGTGTCACTTAATAGTTAAAATCCAGTAGTTTTGTACCAATACACTTCAGTGGCTGAGTACAAACCATCTGAGCCAAGGACACTTCCAATTGAGTCAGCAGTCTGGGTCCCCAGAGAAGACATGGAAACTGCAGTGGATGTAAAACACAAGCAGAAGTGACAATGCTTTTTTTTTTTTTTTTCTTTTTCTCTTTGTGAAGGCCCTGCTCTGAGGCTGTGTGTGCGCGCATGCATGCGCCCATGCATGTGTAAGCACTCGGATAGCTCAGTTTGATACTGCCAACCAGAATCCTCTTCCCTCATGCACATGCAGACGTCTACACCGTTACCTACATTAACACTGCAGTGCACCTGAACTTTGCCTCCATTGTAAACACAATATTTTGATGCTCTAAAGACTCTTCATTTTTGGCTGTCCCCTATGACAGCTTCTCCACTGGGTATTCTCCTATTTCTGAAAGTGAGCATGAAGCCTGTGTATTTATGTTGACAGTCCCCACAGCCCTGAGTGAAGCCCCCCATTGAACCCCATTCACAGCCAGCTCATTTTGGGATGTCAAGTCTGCCATCTTTCCTTTTTTCCAAGTTATTTTTTTTCCAACTGTAATAGGTTACCAAGGCAACATGTAGGAACACCGCTGAGGGTTTTTGGTGCTATGTTCTCCCGTGATCCTGTGGACAATAAGCCCAGTGACAGGCGTTGCTGATATGCCTGCTGCAGTAATCATAATGACTGAGATCAGGGCTTGCTACCCAGTTAGAGCTGTCAGGGTGTCATTTATTGACAGGAAGTGGGGGGTTTAAGCTGTACTGTAATTCCTTCAACTGCTTCATTTGATTTTCATTTAGCATATCACTCCTCAGGGGTGCAAGTCAAAGCTAAAGAAGTAGGTCACTATGTGTTGAAAACTGAGTGACTGTGTGAAAGTATGTGTGGAAGCATTGTGGTAGTATGTTCTGCAAGCCCCTTCCCCCTCAATCCCTTTCTGCTAAATATCAACTCCTTGGAGGAATGCATTACTATAGATGAAGATCCTTGGTCATTCAATCCTGAAGGGTTGGACTCAAGCATGTCCTGTAGGAATACCCTGACTCAGCCAATCGTGGCATGCCTGCGGGCTCTCAGCTGTTAATGTGCTCCTAACTGTATGTCACATATCCCCCTACTGAAGGTCAGGGGTTTAGTGGAATCATTCATCTGGTCTTCACAGAGGCGGAAAAGGTGGTGGCAAAGAGGGAAATGTGGCTTGTGCTGGGTGAAGAGCCCCTCAGGGGCCTGGAACATGCCATGCCCCTATTTTCCACACATGCAGGAGGTTATTATTAATATTCTGCTTTTCCAGAGAGAGGGTAGGAGGCTCGGATCAAAGAGGGACATTTTTTTTTTCTTTTGTGGGCCACAGTTTTGGTTCATTCCTTGACTTTTCTTTTGAGGAGATGAGTGACAAGTTCTAAAAAACAAAACAAAACAAAAAAAGATGCTTTTAAAAGTTACTAGCACCAAAATGTAGCATATTTAAACTTAAATACTGACCTTTTTTAATGCATCCCACACGGCGATGTGCAGGAGTTCAAAATAGTTTTAATGCTGTTAAATACTATATATATGTAATTTTTTTTTTATGTGCCTACATGATCACTACTCCCATTCTGGTTTGAGTCATGCCATCAGACTCCAGTGCCTGTGTGAAACATCATCCTTTTTTAGCACCTCTCTGTAAATAAGAAAAACACCCACAGGCACATCATGACTTTGGTTTGAGCTGCATTGCAGGTCAAACTCAAAGAAACCATGTACTACTTTTAAAAAGTCAACTAGCATTCCAAATACAGCCAACCGAGTTACAAAACACAATGCTGGATTCATTTGTAAATGTCAATTTGTGGAGTCTAGTCTCATCTGCAGACGCTGTTTTGCAGCTGGGGCATGAGTTGCATTAGTTATGTATGTGTTGTGCATTTGTTCTTAGGTCATCTGTTTGTTTATTACACTTTTACTAAGAGTTGCTTCCACATTGTAAGTTCAGAAAAGTTAAATAAGAAGGGAGCAGCCTCGTCTATTGTGCGCATGTCTTCTCTGTTTCTGTCCCGTCTGCCTGTCTCCTGTTTTTGTCTCAGAGGAAAACTCGCTGACAGAGGCTCTTTTGTTAATAGAGGGAGAGGGAGATGAGTATAGGTCATTCAGGCAGATTAGTGCTCACTGAAATCCTATAGGAGGGGGTTGATCTACATAGTGCTGCTTGAATCCACTTGTGACCTCATTCATGATCCTATTCAAAATCCTGGCCCCTTCCACTTATGTCTGACACTGTTTTGTAAACAAATATTGAGCATGCTTTTTTTCATGTGCCACTTTTATGGGGGTCTGGCACTGCAGTGTAGGGCAAATGTGCCATAAAAGGGAACTTTTTTCAGCTGCCTGGAAGTGGCTTTTTTTTTTTTTTTTTTTTTAAACATAGTTTCACTCTTCTGTGATCTTTGCTTTAAGGCGCTTCGGCCGAGCCCAGCACATTTTTCAGTATGAATACTCAGTTTTGTCGGGTTCTTCACCTGACGTGGCTGACAGCAGGATTTTGTCTGGTAATGTTACTTTCCTTAAATAAGGGTAAGAATGTGGAGACGACTAGCGCCACTGTGATGAGTGTTTGAGGGAAAAAAATCTCTCATTTTTACAACTATTTAGCTTTCAAGATAGTTTTGGGCTATTGCAACTTGTCAGTAAATAAAAAAAATGTATCACTTGATTAAACTAATGGAAATAATTGGCAAATTTTGCGAGGAAAATGCAGTCAGCCAGGACTGACCCCTTTTTAATAAGTTTCACAGCTGAAGCAAAGCAAGCTGAAGAAAATGATTAACTGTAGACTAAAGACGCTAAATGTATGTGATGCTCTGCGCATGTGCTTACTAGACTTTAGAAAAATCCCAAAATATATAGACCCTAAAGTGTGAAATGGCTTTGAACAAAATGAATAAAAAATCATGAAGCAGAGTTGACAACAAATACTTCCAAGGAGCACAGCAAGGAGAGAACCTCAAATCCATGATTCAAGTGCTTCAGCTTTACCATGGCAACAATTGGCATTGAAGATGTTCCAGATGTTTCTTTCACATTTCCCTTTTTTGCCAAAATTCTTTATGTGTTGCCAAATATTTTGTTGTTACTCTGCTTTGTTGTCTAGACTGTTTGCATGTTGTGTTGCTATACAAGTGTTAATTGTACATTATTTTGCTCCTTCCTTCCTCCTTAAGGGGTAAGTGGGAGCAGGCTAGATCACTGAGGGGCAAACAGGCTGCACTTTTGTCAAGGCAAATAAAGCTCAAGATTACTCGTGGTTGGGAGGCACCACCAAGTGAGAGAAGGCAACACACACAAAAAAAGAAGAGCTCACATGTTTTCTATTTGTGTTGCATTGGCAGAGTTGCTGTTTCCCAAATTTAACATCGATGCGCCTTTGATGGCAGAGTGAACTGTGCTAAAGTCACTTGAAGACATTTTATAGGAATGCAATAATGTAGTAAAGGGATTTTCAAATTTGTGTTCTGGGAGAGATTTTACTCAAAGCAGCAGTTTCATTTAGTTTAGTACGATCTCTCTCTGGCTTTTCTCACCTTATGGTACATGACAAATGTAATTTGACTGTACTTGGACGAATTTCTCCCTCGTGGCTGCTGGTATCTGTACACAATTCAGCACTGCATGCATCCTGCTTCCTTATCACAGTGTGACATTTTATCTCTGTTCCAGAGTAGTTACAGAAAAATCTTTTACAAGAGGGATCTCTAAAGCGTTTGCTTTAATTTTGTTTGCATGCACTGTGATGAATTTGGAATTTGTCGAATACACTGATGAAGAAAAATTCTCTGCTTGCAAAACAGCGGGGTGATGTATCACTCGTAAGGTTGTATCTACATCGTGTGTTGTGTTGCGTTTCACACATCGGTTGACCACGGCTTGCATCAGGTGCATTAATGCAAATGCATGCGTGGAGCACCTGCACGCAATGTCCATGCTGGATGAGGCGAAAACGGACGAACACCCCTAGAGATCAAAATGGGCAACAGATTGCATGCTTGTCTGCACCAACCTGTCTGTGTCTGTCTGTGTCACACACACAAGCTCTTTGAAATAAGCTACTGTGCCAGTTAAACCATTGGCAAGTATTTCTGGTAATATTAGTGTGATGACTCTGTGAAGTTTACATCTTCTCCCTGTGTCTGTGTGGGTTCTCTCCAGGTACTCCGGCTTCCTCCCACAGTCCAAATACATGCAGTTAGTGGGGTTAGGTTAAGTGGTGATTCTAAATTGTGAACTGTTGTCTGATTCTCTGTGTTAGTTCTGCAACAGACTGGCGACCTGTTCAGGGTGTCCGTTGCCTGTCACCTTATAGCAGCTGGGATAGGCTGCAGCCCCCGTAACTGTGAACTGGATAAGCAGAAGAAAATGGCTGGATATACGGCTCAAAAAAAAAATTAAAGGAACCCTTTTTAATCAGAGTATAGCCTCAAGTCAGTTCAACTTCTGGGATATTGATCTGGTCAGTTAAGCAATGGTTATCCCATACGGTCTTGACCGTATGGGATAACCATTGCTTAACTGACCAGATCAATATCCCAGAAGTTGAACTGACTTGAGGCTATACTCTGATTAAAAAGGGTTCCTTTAATTTTTTTTTTGAGCCGTATATCCAGCCATTTTCTTCTGCTTATCCAGTTCACAGTTACGGGGGCTGCAGCCTATCCCAGCTGCTATAAGGTGACAGGCAACGGACACCCTGAACAGGTCGCCAGTCTGTTGCAGAACTAACACAGAGAATCAGACAACAGTTCACAATTTAGAATCACCAGCTTAACCTAACCCCACTAACTGCATGTATTTGGACTGTGGGAGGAAGCCGGAGTACCTGGAGAGAACCCAGACAGACACAGGGAGAAGATGTAAACTTCACAGAGTCATCACACTAATATTACCAGAAATACTTGCCAATGGTTTAACTGGCACAGTAGCTTATTTCAAAGAGCTTGTGTGTGTGACACAGACAGACACAGACAGGTTGGTGCAGACAAGCATGCAATCTGTTGCCCATTTTGATCTCTAGGGGTGTTCGTCCGTTTCGCCTCATCCAGCATGGACATTGCGTGCAGGTGCTCCAACGCATGACATTTGCATTAATGCACCTGATGCAAGCCGTGGTCAACCGATGTGTGAAACGCAACACAACACACGATGTAGATACAACCTTACGAGTGATACATCACCCCGCTGTTTTGCAAGCAGAGAATTTTTCTTCATCAGTGTATTCGACAAATTCCAAATTCATCACAGTGCATGCAAACAAAATTAAAGCAAACGCTTTAGAGATCCCTCTTGTAAAAGATTTTTCTGTAACTACTCTGGAACAGAGATAAAATGTCACACTGTGATAAGGAAGCAGGATGCATGCAGTGCTGAATTGTGTACAGATACCAGCAGCCACGAGGGAGAAATTCGTCCAAGTACAGTCAAATTACATTTGTCATGTACCATAAGGTAGAAAAGCCAGAAGAGATCGTACTAAACTAAATGAAACTGCTGCTTTGAGTAAAATCTCTCCCAGAACACAAATTTGAAAATCCCTTTACTACATTATTGCATTCCTATAAAATGTCTTCAAGTGACTTTAGCACAGTTCACTCTGCCATCAAAGGCGCATCGATGTTAAATTTGGGAAACAGCAACTCTGCCAATGCAACACAAATAGAAAACATGTGAGCTCTTCTTTTTTTGTGTGTGTTGCCTTCTCTCACTTGGTGGTGCCTCCCAACCACGAGTAATCTTGAGCTTTATTTGCCTTGACAAAAGTGCAGCCTGTTTGCCCCTCAGTGATCTAGCCTGCTCCCACTTACCCCTTAAGGAGGAAGGAAGGAGCAAAATAATGTACAATTAACACTTGTATAGCAACACAACATGCAAACAGTCTAGACAACAAAGCAGAGTAACAACAAAATATTTGGCAACACATAAAGAATTTTGGCAAAAAAGGGAAATGTGAAAGAAACATCTGGAACATCTTCAATGCCAATTGTTGCCATGGTAAAGCTGAAGCACTTGAATCATGGATTTGAGGTTCTCTCCTTGCTGTGCTCCTTGGAAGTATTTGTTGTCAACTCTGCTTCATGATTTTTTATTCATTTTTGTTCAAAGCCATTTCACACTTTAGGGTCTATATAGATTCGGCATGAGCAATACTAGAACTGAAATGAAAAGGAACAGGACATACCAATTGCTGCCCCACACGATGGACTATACTCATTTTAGCATTTCAAATTTTGATGAGTTTCAGGATTCTGATGGATATTCTAAGGCTGTGCAACAAATCAAAATTTAAATTTGGTTACAAGATTACCTGTAAACAATTATAATAGTATATTTCAGATAAGATTTTTTTTGCAGTGATGCCCTCATATTGTCTTTCATTTTAATCTTTCCCTTTTCTTAACATCCCAAACTCCCTTACAGCCTGGGGCAGGATTAGTAAACCTGGAGGCAAGATGACAGGAAGAGAGACAGCAAAACCAATTAATCTCTTTGGAAACACTTTGGTTTCAAGAAGTCCTGCAAGGAACAACAAATACAGGTCTTCTTAAAAGTTAAATGGACGCAAGATGTTTCAAAAATCGAGTGATCCTATTAAATAGTCTCAAGACTTACCAAAATAACTGAGGTAATAATTTTTGCCATAATTGAGCAGCTCTAGGGTATTTCTTATTTTTAAAGTTCAGTTGCTGCTAATCAGCGAGCCCTGGGACTTCTCATCTTGTATTTTTCCTGTGTGATGGGGTGTTGTTATGATGGTCATCAATACCATTCATCTGCTTCCCCAGAGTCCCACAGTTGGGCATACTGCAACTCTGTTGTCTGTGACTGCAGCTGGCTACACAAGTCTTTGTTCTGCTCTGGCGATCTGCTGCAAGCTCAGGGGTTACTGTAACCAAACCCCACGCATACACTGTAGCAAGTGTGAGCGCAGTGAATAGAAGCAAGTGAAACTGGGGGTAAGTTGATTTAGCGTGTGTGAATTTACTGAATTCGAAAGCACAAGGTTGAATTTGTATGAGAGACACAAGATGGAAGTCTTTTTTAGGTTGTAGAAAGACAATTGATATGCCCCCCCCCCCAAAAAAAAAAGTTCTGCCAAAATATTACTGCTTCTTAATTTAGGTAAAGAGTAAAAGAGGTGCATTTCCCATTAAGGATAAGTACCAAAATCTGGGGCTCGGTTATTGAAGACCTGAGTCTTGATGAACTGCAGTCTTATCAGTGCTGATTTTGGTACTGGAAAAATTAAGAAAATAGATTTATTATTGCTGAAAAAGTTATCTTTCATATTTTATCTGACTAGCTTCATTACTGATTCAGACATTAATCTGTAACACAGAAGAGAGCTGTCTCTTTCTCTTTTAAAGAGAATTAAATACTCAAAAGCATGGCTGCACTTCAGTAGAGTCAATGGTGACAGACACAAATGCACCAGATCTTTTTTAACAGTGGAAACATTTAACAAAAGTCCATTATGTTCACATGGAGAAATGTGCTATATTTGACTGCTTAAGACACTGTTCATCTGTGAGTATATATATGACAACATTGTTTGCTATAAATTTTCTGCAAGGTAGTCAACCAATTGCTTCTGCACCTGACAGCAGCAAGCGGTTGATCGCTGTTGGTTATTCATATGTTATTTGCTCATCATATCAGACTTCGCTACAGATGCTCTGTCAGGCAGGCTGGTCGCAAACACCAGAGGGAAACACGGCTATTCAAACTACGGCACTCACAAAGTAAGCATTCCTCACCCCTGTCTGCTCGTGTTTCCCGACTCGCTCTATGAGGCGCATGGACATATGGTGACCATCTGGGCAGACCCAGGGATGTCAGAACATTGTGACTGGGCAATATTTGAGGGCGTACAGGTTGTGTTAACTCCCTCAGAGGGCGAGTCAAAGAAGAGTGATGGCTGACTGTTAATATGATCTAACACCGGAGCAGCCAGTCAGGAAATGGTAATGTGAAAAGATAAACAGTGTGATTGGCATGCAGAAATCCTCTGTGTTCCCCATAAACTATCAAACTTTTAACTTTCATTTCCAACAATACTCCAGGTTTTATTGCACAGTTGTCACAACCTTAAAATTACTGGAAGAATAAGGGTGCAGTGGTGTGACATTCTCATGCATCTCCCAACAGAAAGGGGACATCACCTTGTGGAATGATGAAAGCTGGGCAAAGTGAGGACAAACTTTGATATATGTGCTATTTTGAACATCTGCACTCGTGAATGAGTTAAATGAGTGATCAAAAGTTAAAGTGCATTCTGCCTCATTTGCACATTTCGGGGTGTGCAGCAAAGTCTGCATTTACATGTTGTCACCTTGAGGTTGATAATGGTTAACAGACCAAAATCAATTTAGCTCTGCTTTTGGTCTCCACCAACTTGTGAGGATTCAGTATGCATTAAATCAGATACGCACAGGATGATGTTTACCATTGGTGCTGTGATGCATTGGTTTGTGACAATGAAAGTCTTACTCCAAACTTTTTTAACAAATATAAGTAGCAGTTGTGTGAAAAAGAGTTATCACAGGACACTATGCAGTTCTGTGAAAAACTAAATGTCCCCTACTTCTTCCATTGCAATATAGTAAGTAGCAGCCAGGTGCTGCTAATCAGGTGCACTTGATTGACCAGTAGCAAATAAGACCACCACTATAAAAGCAGAAGTTCTGGCAGTTTCCTGGTCTAGATGATCTGAGATAGGACGTTCCAGGAGTGGACGTTCCAGCTAATTCACACCAAAGTCAGACCATGCAGTGTTCAGAGACATTGTAAAAAACCCAAGCTAGCTGCATCTGAACAAACCACAAGACTCCTCCACTACAAGTTATTGCATCTAAAGGTGGTTCTACAAGCTTTTGAACCATGGGGTGCACTTTTTTTTAAAACTCTTTTACACATGAGTGTATTTGCAGATCTGAACTCCAGACAGTGTCTGCGGAATCAGTTCAGGACATTGTCCCAAAATGCCTTTTATGACATGCAGCACACAAGAGGGGATAGTCCATGCCAGACTCCTGCTCAAAGCTGGAAACACAATTTTGGTGGGGGTGCTGCCTGGATAGATCTCACATCCATCCTATGAATTCACTGGAAAATGACTAGTGAGCTGATTTAATATCTGCTCCGACTGCCTTGAGCATTTGGATTCTCAAATGCAGCTTGTCAGATAATGTCTAGCAAGATTGGGGCTGCAGTTCAAGTGTGGATGCTTTTTCAGGACCACTTAAACACAATGGGAACTCTTTAGCATCATTTTACAAAATGCAGGGTTGAAGGTTTGAAAGGGGAATATTTAAGCCAACCCATAATCTTTACATAAGCTCCCAAGTGGGACACTGGCAGCCCTCTCCTACCTGAGAAGCCTATGACTTCAGCCACTGCCACTCGTCCGCTTCCTAATGACCACTCTGGAAACTAACTGAAGCTAAAGTGAATTCAAAACAATTAAATATTTGACACCCTGGAATGTGACTTGGAAATGCTCCATTATCTTTGGGTTTATTGAGGCTTTTATGTTGTAAACAGCTACAAGCAATACTGTAGCAATGTGTTTGTGGCAATAAAAAACAATGTGAGGTGAAATATGCAAAAATCTGAGAGGAGATGGAAAATAAGGTGATAATTCTCAGTTTTGCTTTGGGTTTTTTTGTACACGTGGATAGTTTCATTCAGTGTAAACATAAAAAATAAATATTACCCGGAGTAGCTTTAGAAATATTGGTGATGACTGCAGCCACAGTCACCAACCAAAATGGGAGAGCATCATCAAGAGTGTCACCAAACCTTCACAGCAGTAGCTCACTAGTTCGACCCATGTAAACACTTGAATCTAAGTGCGTGTACAAGCTGAAATATGAGCTTTACTAAGTCACGACACTTGAAACACAAAGGGCTGCTTTAGTCAGAGCATGTTGCTCACGGTACTCGTGACACAAGGCCAAGTTTGAAGGTTTACTGGAGACATGATTTAAAATAAAAATCACATTGTCATTGCATTGCAGTGAAAGTCCTTCAGGCCAGGAAAAGAGGCTGAGTCCTCAGCAGGAGATTGCTGTGAAGCTGAAAGATAAAAACATGACTTCCTGGCCTTCTGCCTTTTTCCTGTGCTCACATCTTCCCCTCTTCAATCTCCACACATCAATCACTTTTATATTTCCCGTTTTTTTCTGTTTTTTTTTTTACCTCTTACCATTCATTGTCTGCTTCTCCCTGCACCATTCAGCTTCATTGTAGTTCGCCCCCATTGTGCTTTCACACTCTCTTGATCATCTCGGTCGCACTTTCGCTCTTTCATTGTGGGATCAGAGCTCTGCAGCACTGTCGGGATGTGTGAAATCATTGAAGGTCGGTCCCCGAGGCTCCAGCCAGTCACAGCTGTGTAACCTCAGCCACTTCCCAACCTTCCACGACTGACTATGATGCCCCGCGGGCCAGCGACCTGCGAGCTCGCTGCGGGGTCGCATCGGCCACGTCGTCAACCTTAACATCAAGACCAAGTCATATCGCCCCAAAATATAGAGCTGCCAGTCCAAATCTGCATGTGTTTTTTTTTTACTTCCAGCACAGCTATTGTCTCTGTTCAAAGTGGATTTCAATGCCTTCCTTTAAAAAAAAATATATATATAGCCAGAAGAGCTGCTGTTGCTGCTCATCAGAAAATAAGTGTTTTTTGTTTTATTTTTTTACTTCCATGTGTCTCAAAGTGAGCATGTTTGGCAGAGATGATAAAGTTGGTCATCAGAGGTTCATTATTACAAACATTATTGTCGGGAACTGCTTTCAAACGTTTGCGGCTTTTCTATTTTCTTCCTTCCTTTTGAATATAAAAAAATATATATATATTCTGAATCCCATTTACCAGCTGCCCTGTTCATAAAATGATCGATGTAATTTAAGCAGGAATTATACTTGACACTGTTACCAGTTCTTTATTTAAAATGTGTCGACAGGTATGTTATTTTGTTTTCATTTCACAAAGCTGCAAAATAATGAAATTCTCTTCTCATTCTGAAAGCAGTTTGGCTCCTCATTCCTTTCAAAAGCAATTCAAAATGCTAGATAGCCATTGTTTGAATCTAACATAAACCTGTACTTACTGTTTTTAACTACCAAATTTTTTCATGTTACTGCACACTGCCATGATGCGTTTGCAGGGAAATTACCCACCTACAGATGTGTTTTCAATACTTTGGCTGGTTAAACCTTTTAGTTACTGTAGGAGGGGCGATGCTGGTAGATTATATAATGTCAACAGGCTTTGTGAGTAAATAACAATGAGGAATAGTGTAAATCTCCCACTTTAATTAGTGCTAGTGTTGAGGCTGTCAGGCACAGTGTGTGCATGCTGAAGCTTCTGAGTTGCCATAACCAGTTTCTGGTTTGTGTAACTCTATGAGTTATAAAGCACAGACTGTATATTAAAAATGTGGAGAAGTTCTTTAAACATTATTTTAAATGACCAGCAGGGGGCACAACATATGGCTTGAAATAAGTGACCGTATAGAATTTAAGACCTCAGTAAACCTGATGGGTTTATAGCCAGCTAATACTATTAAGTATTATTTATTTATTTATTTTTTAACTATTAAGTATTATTGAACACACTATGGCATTCATTCTCTAAATTATAGCCCCTATTAGTAGTAAAAACAAATGATGAAAACAGGGTATTCTTTAAGACTTCAGGTATTCTCTTTTAAAAGCAGCGTGGAGGTTATGATGTAGAAAATACAGGGTTGGTAGTTTGGACAGTCCATCCAGGTGTAATTATGGTTGTCAAAGTATAGTTTCAATTTATTCTTTTTTTTTTTCATCCATTCAGTCGAACAATCTGATTGATTTTACTACTGGGAAGCCCATTATCACTTATTTTGAAAGTTTAGCCACTGCTCACCATCTCCCTGCAGTCCTTCCTGTCTTGTGTTTCTACAGGCAGGTTGGTCACTGTTGTTTCAGTCGTCTGCGTCATTCAGCTGTCTCGAGGCTTTCATCCTACGATCAAAGAAACTTCAGCTCCACCGTCTTGGGCTACAGGGTGGTGATAGACCTGCTGCACACATCAGCTCATGCACACGCATAGATGTGAATGCACATCACCTCACTACTGCTACAAATACAACCTAATTCAGAGTTATTTCTAAATCTTATCTTGTCAACTGAACTGTATCAATATAAATCCATATAAATATACTCTATATGGACAAATGGAATGGGCCACCTGCACATTACACTCACAGGAGCTGCTCAGTCATGGAGACCCATGCATTGAAGCTCCGGGTGCACAGTTTTTGTACTGATGTTAAAGGACGAAGGAGGACGAACGCACTATGTGCTGTGACTTTATCTGGTTTGCTGCTTTGTGGCTGAGTTTGTGTGGTTCAGCTTTCCAGTGGCTGACACTCACAGTTGGAATAATCTAGCACGAAAGCAATTTCACAGCCTGACTTGCTGCACCATTGGCAGGCTATTACAGTACCATGTTGGAGTTCAGTGAGTCTTTAGGATGACCCATTCCTTCACATATGCTTGTAAAGGAAGACTGCATGGCCACGTAGGTGCTTTATTTTATGTACCTGTGGCAATGTGACTGAAAACACCTGAAGTCAGTGATGAAGAGGTGCAGTCCAGTACTTTTGTCCATACAGTGTATAAGAAGTCATCATCTTATTTTGCATTGGTCTTCCTGTTCTTATTATTAAAGGACAATAACAGGTATGGGTATGGATGACAATGGATGCTGTAAAATCTGCCAAAGAAATCCGATAACCTGGCTTAAAGTGTTGGTGAACAAAAGCAAAGGGTACTTCACGGAGGAGGGAAACCTTCGCTGTCAGTCACATTTCAACAAAACAGTTCCCTCTGCTCCTCTCAGCCATTGTAGCCATCTTGCATTAATTTTTTTTCTTTCACTGTTTTTAAGTAATTGACAACCCGACAATACACAGCAGGCCAGCGGTATGAATAAGAGGCTGGTTTTGCCAGGCAGCTTCAGAAATCTAATTTCTTTTCCACATTGCTATGGACAGATTAAGAAAACAGCATTTTAAATAAAATCAATTCAATCAAAGTCCAACATATTCGATGTTCTGGAGCTCAAATGCCTTTAAGCACCACGGTTTGTTTGCATGATAAACAAAATGTTTGTTCTCCAAAATGAAGGTCTGTTTCATACAAATACAGCTTCCTAAATTACTAACAACTTCAAAGCAAATGTATGAAGTTTATAGGAACTGCAGTTACCTATTTAAAGGGATTTTTAAAAGGAGTTTGAACATTTAATTTTCACATTAAAATCTTTTTAGCATCATAATAGCAGGGGTAAATAAAGCTTTCTGCTTGAATTTATTCTAGTTTCTTTAATAAATTGTTCATTGTGTGTTCTGTATATATTTCCATCCATTAATTTTTCCTGGAGCCGTTCATGGACTGTCCAGGGTTTTTTACAGTAATATTAAATGGTGTCTTCTTGAATTAAGCACTTACCAGACGTTACTACACTATAAATAGAAATTTGTAAAAATGAGGGCTTGAACAGCTGCTGTGGAAAGAGGTTAAATCACGTCTCCTAGTTGTTTAAAACAAACTCCATCTGCTGAGGAAACATTGTAGTGTAGCTTAAAAGTGTGAGAAAATATATTACATGGAATTTATATTATAGTTTATTTTTTACACTTTTCCGGGTCAAGAATTAACTCTGAAACACAGCATGTTTGCATAATTAGATAATTGTTATAAGCCCATTCATGCTCTGGCTTTGTTATTTTGAGTCATGCAGGCTCCTGTAGCTTTTAGGGGAAATGAAAGGTGGGAAGAAACACAGGTTTCACCCCAGACCTGTAGGTCTGATAGCATGCCATGGTCTGCATTCAGAGGTTTGCCAAACAGGAGACCGTGGTCCATATTCTGCACTTCTTTCTTTCACTTGCTTGTTAGCTTTAGACCCCATGCATCAAAATCAAAGCCCATGGGCCAAATCCGGACCATTGCAGATTTTAATCTTGTCCAAATATCAGTTTAGACTCTTAATAAATTTTGGCCTGCCTAGTTGCATACACGGCAATATGCACTTTGTGCATACACCAAACTTAAACACTCTGCTGCAGCTTCAAGCTAAGCTACTGATGCTTGAAGCTGCAGGTAGAGGCCCGTGTATCCATTTGCCAATTTATGCTTCCAAAGATCACTGATTTGTGTCGTCATTTTAATGTGTAAACACCAGCAAGGACAGGGATTCAGAGAGAGGGCATCAGAAAGCCAGTGAACTGAAAGGAGGCAGCTACTAAGGCAAAATGTGTTTCTTCCAGCCCATTTCATGGCAGAAGGCTGGACTGTATTGTACAGGTGAATTACATGAGCAAAGATCTTTTACCTTTTTTTGACTGAATGTAAAAAAACAAAAGAAAAAAGACTAATAAACATTTTTGGGGCTTGTTTTATGTGGACCAAACTGTACCTGAAAAGGCTGTATGAGACAGATTTTCAGTCATATTAAAGCATGTCGGCAGATAATTTTTTTATGTCTGGCAGTTAATGTGATTCTCATTTCCCAGCGTGACCCTTAGAGAAACTGAATTTGACACCCCTGGTTTAGACGTCCAAAGTACTTGATTAGATTTTGGGAGAAAAAAAATGAATGGTTTGTGTCTAAAATATGGCCGTTCACAACATAAATCATCCGCGCTGAAAAATGACAGCGGGGTCAGACACCCTAAACGTATCTGTGAGACGCCAGCAGCTTTGACAGTGTGACAGCATTTGATGTCCTGATGAGGACAAGCTGCCATAACAGATTCGCTCTTATAGATTCTATAAAAGTGAAAGTTTATCGATTCTGAAATCCCTTGAAAGCCTCTGCTCTTTTGTTCTGTGGTTGGGACACCACCCTCCAGAGCTACAAGAGGTGTAAGATCGTGCTTGAGGGTACGTTTATACTTTCACAAGGGTGGATCAAGTCGATGCCTTCGGTTTGGGGAATGACCTGGGTTAGCCAGAGGCCAGTCTGACTGATTCTGCTGGCTGTTGCTGCTCTCAGTGGAATGGCATTTTGGAAGGATTATGCGATCAATAATGCTGCGATTTGAGGGGATTTTTTTCTTTGAATTACACCGACTGATGCAGTGTGAGAACATCCAACTGAATACAGAGAACAGGTCAGGTGTTGTACGGTTGCAGCATCCTAATGCAAAGTCGTTACCCTTCCCACAGGGCGCGGGATCCAAATGTCAACATTGCCTTTGCCAAATTAGAGACGCGTTCTATTTGGGTACACACGTCGGCATGGGAGGGGCCGAGCGGATGGATGTAGCCGTCTTTACACCTGGTACTGGGAAAGATGCCAGACTTTGGTGATTCTGCAGAGGATTCCCAGAGGAAAGAATATTCTCACACTATTAAAAAGGTGTCATTTGTTGCTGTGAAGCTGACCATTAAATATGTTTGTGTTCTGCTGTGTACTGTCTAGCTGTAATGTGCCACTTTTGGGACTAGTAGCAGGTGAAAACGCAGAGCACATGACTTCATTAAATCAGCAGTGAAACAGTGTCTCATAATTTGAAGTCATAACAATGTTAAATTAGGATGTGACATGCTGTCTGGATTCAGTGGGGTTTTGAGCCTGAAAACGGAGCAGCCGCTCGGCTGTTGTTATGCAGCAAAATGGGACGGAGGGTGTTTTTGTTCCAGTATGTTAAAATATTAACTCTTCAACACACTGGTTTGTTTTTGTTTGCTGCATAGCAGTATCTAACAGGAACATTCTGGTATATTTTAACCAGAAATGCAGCTGTTGTGTCTTTGTGGGTCAGGGACTCAGCTGGATTCGGATTCAGATGCTTGTCTCTGACCAAAGAGAAAACACAGAGGGTATTAGATTTAGGCAGTAGAATTAAACTGTCCTGTACGATAGATCAAACAGTGGGTAGCTGCCCTGACATCTCGCTGAGGTGTGATGTTATCCATCCAGACACGCTTGCTGGTTGTAACCAATGACTGTATATAAACCACAGACAGTATAAAAGTTGGATGTAGCCACTGTGATGCTATCCATTGGTTTTGGACATTTTGAAACCTCCGTTTTAGTGTTTTGGCTGTCGGGATGTTGTTTTTCTTATGATGGAATTGGCTTCATGGGGATGAATGGGTGAAGGAAGTGACCAACTAATAAAAAGCTAGAATTTCATTCACCAGAACTGAAGCACAAACTTCTGGGATGGCCTATACTGCACAGCAAATTATATCTGTCAGGGATTACTTAAAGAAGCACACAGACACAGGCAATCACCATAGGCAAGAGTTGTTTTTGTACAGTGTAGAGGAAGGTAATGCAGCTTGTCCATCAGTATATTCTTGGAACAAACAAAACAACACTTTGATTATTTTTGTTTTTAACAGGCTAAACTGGCAGGCCAAACGACCTAAATGAAGATGGAGGATTGCGTTACTCTAAATTAACATCTGCTAATAAATGATTGTGCCAAACCCAGCCACAGTGGGGCCTGGATAAAACAGGGAGGGTTGCATCAGGAAAAGGCATCCTGCGTGAAATCTTTGCCAAATCAAAAAGTGGATCATCAGGAATAGATCTGGACACGTGCAGAGGAGGGATAGTGGGTATACTGGACAATGGATGTTGAATAGAGGAGCTGCCCAGGAAGGAGGGAAAGAGGGAGACCATAGATGAGGTTCATGGATGTAGTGAAGGAGGACATACAGAGGGTTGATGTGACAGAGGAGGATGCTACGGATAGGCTGAGTTGGGAGTCAGATGAGCCGCTGTGGCGACCCCTAAAAGGAGCAGCCAAAGAAGAAAGATAAATGATCACACTGCACATCCTGTAACAAAACAACCTGAGAAACATGCAGCAAACTGGCCTTGCATGAGCTGTAGGATGGTCCAGACTTCCACATCAACCTTATAATTCCAGGTCACCACTGCACTACTACATGTTGGTCATATTGATGGGAGTGTCTGTGTGAAACTCTCTGCTGTA
This sequence comes from Pterophyllum scalare, assembly GCA_024447675.2. Classification (NCBI taxonomy): domain Eukaryota; kingdom Metazoa; phylum Chordata; class Actinopteri; order Cichliformes; family Cichlidae; genus Pterophyllum; species Pterophyllum scalare. The sequence goes on from JAMQGT020007214.1 coordinate 28,148, forward strand.
GCTCTACACAACAAGAAGGAAGGAGGCACCACCTACAAGGCTGCCATATACCAAGTTCAATTCGCCAGGCTGGATAAATAAATAGTAAAGTGATGAATTGATGGTCTGCGAAATCATCAGATTTAACCACTAAATTGCCAAAATAAAATTCCAGAAAATGAGAAACTTATGAAGCTCATGCTGCATGTAATTGCTAAGATGGCTAAGAGAGACCCACTAACGGCTCTCAAATGACCTCATCAACCTGCTGCTGTATTTTCACAGTGATTTCGAAAAAAGTCAAAATGTCCACGTGGTATACTGATATCTTCTGTTTGTTTGTTTGACTTAACATCCTGAAATAACAGACACATCTGGGTTCTTAATCAGGAACTAGTTTTGGCACATAACCACTGAGCGTTGCCAGACCACAAGCAATGAGGCGTGCTTATCGTCTATTAGGCCAAATGTTCCGTGGGCCAGATGTGGGCTCAAATGTCACAACACACCTGACATCTGGCACGTATGAGGTGGACCCGCGTCAGCTTGAGGACGCCCGCAGGCTGAAATGGACCCTGTCAGCATATGATGAATGAAGGCAGCAGGACATAACAC
>JAMQGT020007216.1:0-54230 GCA_024447675.2 Pterophyllum scalare
ATGTTTTGTAACCTACTCGTTCAGTTACGTATTGCTAAAAATTACATCGGAAAGTGATCTGAGTACTTCCTGTTGCCTCTGAAATCATTCAGCAGCAGCAGTAGTAGTAGTAGTGGTTTGAAATCACCAGCGAGGGTTCAAAGTGCAGACAAAGCAGGACCTCTGAGTCCACAGAGCTGATTAAAAACTCCACACCTGAACACAATGAGCAGACACACAAACTTAAATATGAATCAGAGCTAAGGCAGTGAAGCCCACCAGATGATTTTATCGAACAGTGAGTTACAATTAGGACCAAGCGTCTGCACTGTGGGGACCCTGAGGATGGGACTGAAGGCAGGAAGGACTGAGCCGGACATCTGAGTCCACCACGACTTTTGTTGCAGGTCGTCCTCCTCTTCCTCCCTCGTGTTAAAGGTCCTGAATGTAAAGCTGAGGTTCAGGTCAGAACCCAGAGGACGTTCACAGTGATGCAGGACCAGCTGTGATCTCTCACATTACTGACTGTTTCTATCATCTGACTGTACACGAGTGTCCCCGAACAGTTCAAGGCTCCCCAGCTGCCTGAGCATCGTATCCCATCATGCACTGTGGTGGAGTGAAAATGAGAGTGATGATAGGAGACAGAACATCTCTACACCAAAGAACTGAATAATAACCATAACTGATTTAAATATTTGTATTTATATTTTATTTGCATGTATGAAAAATGTGAGTTGACAGAGTAATGGCAGAAAAATGCCTCAAATGGTGTGTGTGTGTGTGTGTGTGTGTGTGTGTGTATATATAGGAGGGTGATGCACTGCAAAACTGAGAGAACATGCAGTATTGCATGTTACGTGGTGCTGCCATTCATGCAAAGAAGTGTGCATATGATTCAGTGTAACCTTTTGCACCCGTTTTTAGATGCTTTGACTTCTGTCAGGGAGCCAAATGTTTTGCAGCTGCAGGTCTTATCTGATGTAGGGCAGGAGATTGATAACAAGTAGGGTTTTTTTTCTGTGAAAGTGATTAGTTTCGCTTGTAACATTCATGATGAATGATGAGTGTCACACACACCCCAACCTCTCATTCTGCAATCAGATGCTCTAACAATTTAATGCTTCCTTCTGCAGGCTTCTTACACCTCGGAGGTCTTCGAACTGCTCTCTACAATTACATATTTGCAAAGAAGTACGGAGGTGTGTTCATCCTGAGGCTGGAGGACACAGATCAGAGCAGACTGGTACCAGGAGCTGCAGAGTCCATAGAGGACATGCTAGAGTGGGCTGGTAAGAAATGCTGGTCCAGAAGGATTTGCTCTGTAACATGTAGCCCTTTGTATGTGGCTGTGATACCTTAGAAAGTAATTTTTTTTTTCACCTAATGTAACTGGGGGCCCAAGTCAAGAATTCATTTAAATGGATACCTGGAAAATGGGCATAGATAATAATCATAAGAAATGAGTAAGCAAAAGTACTTTTATTTTTTTCCCCATCAGTCTATACATAAAATACTAGTATAATACCATCTCTATTAGGCTTCTTGTCACAATCAATTAAAGCTTAAACTCTGGTTCTTCACCTCTGGCTGCAAAGCCAGCAGCTTTCTAGAGGGAAAAAGATCAAATTTGACTTTTTGAACTTAGACCGGAGGTTCTTTATAGCAAATTACATTTTCACATATAAAGTTACTTTGCCCCTTCAGCTTACCTAGCTGATATTTTTAGTTGAGTTAATGATTGAATGTGGGATTCTGAGGGATATAAAATCATCGCCTTTCGCCACTTTGGACCAAACTGAAAACTGTAAGTACGTCATCTCAACAATGATAACTTGAAAGCGTTCTCCCATCACTGGATGCTCAATAGAGTGACAACAGTGTAAGACCTATTTTTATGGGTTCAAGACAGTGGAAAGAACACTGTGCATTTTTAAGAGTATTTCATTAAATGAGGCAGTGACTAACACAGAAGGGTGGGTCAGTTGACAGAAATGCCAGCCATTTACAGAGAAGCTACTGGCTGAATTTTGAACATTGTTGCAAGGTAAAGACAGGACCGAGTGGCATAGCATTAAAAAGACTTTAAATGCTTTAACCTGTGTCTTTTTGAGCAGCTTTTCACTGCTGTCTACCTACAAATGTGTTAATATCTTGGTTGGTTATATTTTTACCTACTCTAAAATGTTTCCTTTGGGGTCACACAGGTGTAGCCCCAGATGAGAGTGCACGTCGAGGTGGGCCGGTGGGTCCTTACCTGCAGTCTCAGAGACTAGACCTCTACAGCCAGACAGCCCAGCAGCTCGTTGACAGTGGTCACGCTTACTATTGTTTCTGCAGCGCTCAGCGACTGGAGCTACTCAAAAAAGAGGCGCTAAGGTCGGGGCAGACTCCAAGGTAATTCAGAACATGCTTGCACACACATATAATGAAGAAAGCACAAAGACGGTTTTTTGACAAGGTTTTGAAAGTGTTTGCCACTCTTCAGGTATGACAATAGGTGTCGTCACCTGCGGGCGGAGCAGGTCCAGGAAAAGCTGGCTCAGGGAGCGCCACATGTGATCAGGTTTCGTCTAGAAGAGGGTGTCGAGCCTTTTCAGGATCTGATCTTTGGATGGAATCGTCATGAGGTGGCACAGGTCGGACTTCTGAGTGGGTTTCATGCTAAAAGGTGTAACCTTCTCTAATAAAGCTATTGACTGTAAATATACTTGCTTGATTGATTTAAATGTAAGATTTCTTGATGCTGAGATTGCAAGTGTGCCTTAAAAACAGGTGTATGAGGTTGCATACAGAGAAACCTATCAGAGAGCAGCTAAAAGTTGTACCTGAAATCAGAAACCTGCCTTTATTGTTCAACCCTCTGTCCTCTTGTCTTAGGTGGAGGGGGACCCTGTGGTGATAAAAGCAGACGGTTTCCCCACCTATCACCTTGCCAACATTGTAGATGATCATTACATGAAGATCAGCCATGTCCTGCGGGGGTCCGAATGGCTCATCTCCACTTCCAAACATCTCCTCATGTACCGGGCTCTTGGATGGCAGCCGCCCACGTTCGGACATCTGCCGCTGCTGATGAACAAAGACGGCAGTAAACTGTCAAAGAGACAGGGGGACATATTCATCGAAGCATTCAAGAGAGATGAAGTCCTGCCAGAGGCGCTGTTGGATATAACAACTAACTGTGGCTCTGGATTCAACAGTGAGTGATGGAGGACTTGGCAAAAAGTAATTATAGGAAAAAGAAGCATATTTTATTGCATCTGTTGGATTTCCTTCAAAACGATAATTATTTTATCAAAGTAAAGCAGCTTGTGTTTCCGTACAGCTAATCGAATGGGGCGGAGGATCGATGATCTGATTTCTGAGTTTAATCCTTCAAAGATCACGACTCACTCTGCTTTGTTAGACCTGGAAAAGCTACCAGAGTTCAACAGGTGAGTCAAAACTTCACTGTAAATGTATCCGTCCTGTTTATTTAGGCCTTATTTGACTCTACAGCAAAAGTGCTTCATCTTTAAATTACATACAGATCACATTTAAAATGTAATTACATGTTTGATAAGTAATAACCGTATACAGTACATAACCTACCATACATTAAAAGTACAGGCAGTACATTTTGTAGGGTAGTTGGGGGGGGGGGGAGGATATTGTGCTTTTAAATATACATAGATTAGTGTGTAATTATGACTTCCAACAAAGTGATGCGTTCTCATAAACTTATAATTAATCTAATAAAAACAGACTGGTTTGTGGAAGCCAAACTGTTCATCATATTTGAATACAGTCGCCAGGATGGACATATCTCTTCTCACTTATGGCGTTTTACGTATGTGGCTTGATATTGTTGCAATTACTCACTGTTAGCAGATCAAACGTGACGTTCCCGTCCTTCAGACAGCTGACAATGAGCCAGCTAAACAGCAAGGACAGTTGGTTATAAGCTCAAGTGTCCTAAAAAATCACACTTTCCCTTTGATAAACAGTTTAATTACATTCTCACATAGCATAGAGTCCAACGATGTTACATCCACTTCAAAGACCGTTTCACTAATGCTGGCTAACAGAGGCTAACAGTAGCTAACGGCAAAAACAGCAGAGCTTACAACTCCCCTCAGTATGGCTGTCATCGGTCAGAAATGAGCTTCACTTACTCATTGACCTGTATCGGCCTCCTTTCTCCCCAAGTTTTACAGCCTCTTCAAGAGCAAATAAAGGTGGAAGCTTCTCACAATTCAATTCAGTTTTATTTATATAGCACCACATCACAACAACAGTCACCTCAAGGCACTTTATATTATAAGGCAAAGACCCTACAATAAAACTCCAACAATCAGACAACCCCTTATGAGCAAGCACTTGGCAACAGTGGGAAGGAAAAACCAAATTTTAACAGGAAGGAAGCGCTAGCAGAACCAGACTTGGGGGAATATTTAAATACCTTTTTCTAGAGGTAAATAATGACAGTCTCTGTGATTATGACAGAATTCACCTGCAGCAGCGAATTGAAGATGAGCAGCAGTGCGATTTGCTGATAAAAGATCTGCGGGAACAAATCAGTCAGGTGTACGCAGCCGAGATCCAGGATAAAGATGTACTGCATGATGATTATATCAGGCGGGTGCTGCATTTCCGTAAGGTAACCATGACTTGACACATTTACTGCTGCATTCCTATGCTAGCTAAAGGGTTCTTAACCTTTTTAAATGCTACCTGCAGGTATTTTGAGTATGAGATCTAATCACAGCCTGCATAATCTTATCTACAGTAGGCCTCTGTTTATTGTGTATATACCTTATATTGACTATAGTGTATTTGTCTGTATTCCTATATTTAATTTCTGGTAAAACAGAGGTGATGAAACTAGCTGTCACTGGCTTAGCTGTAGTAACCTTCCGGTCCTACAGGGAAGCTGATGTGGCTTCTAGTCTTATGTCAGAACAGTGTCCTCTCCAGTATTAAGGAAACTGTCCTCTTCTCTTTTCATCAGGGTCACATATCCTTCCTGAAGGAGCTTGTAAGCCCTGCTTACACTTACCTGTGGGTGCGTCCTTCCTTCTCCAGCCAGGAGGTGGCAGCACTCACTGGAGAAGCCCAGTGTATTGCTTCATTAGTCCTGAAGTGTGTGCAGCACATTTCATTCATTCATCTTACAGTTTCACTGTCTCAACAGGATTTTGAACAGTTGCGTTTTGTGCTTCTAGGCTGATAGAAGAGCGAGGTGAGGAACTGTCAGTGGCTGGGCTCAGTAAAGACCTGAAGGCTCTGGCTAAGCAGGCCAGAGCCACCAAGTACAGTGAGGCAATGAAGCTGATACGTCTGGCTCTGAGTGGTCTGCAGGTACCCAACCACTTCCTTGTAGTGTGTGTGTGTTTTTAAATCAGTTAAGGAAAAGTGGTACGAGCACTAACTAAGCATACACACTCATGAGTGCGCGCACACACACACACACACACACAGTCTTGCAGCTTCTAAATGAGCTGCAGAAGTCTGATCAATTACCACTTGTTGCCATTTGAGTTGAAGTCTGTCAGAATAGGAAACTACAAGTTTAAAAATAAGTTGGGTGTAGGAGAAATGTGGGCTGCAGGGTTTGTATATTGAGAAGAACACATGAAAACATACTAAATTTATGAAGTAAACCTCAGTTTAGAGTTGCTGTTGTGCTCATCTTTCCTCACACTTGTCCCCCAATGTGTTCCAGCCGGAGTTCTCCTTACTTTGAACTAAAAGTAACGTCAGAAAACAGTTAAAACAGAAGAGCACTAGTGTGGTTTCTCTGCTGCTAATTTTCCCTTAAAGTTCATGAATTCATGCTTGTATCAGAGGTAGTCATTAATTCAGTGGAGTCAAAGTTCAACTCTAACTCTGACTGTATTTATTTGAGGTTTTGACCTTCTCTTGCAAAGTCAGCCAGTTCCCATACTGATCACAAGATGTTGCATTTGGAAGTTCCTGTCATATTGTAATAACTTTATTTTCTTCCCCTTATCCGATAGATGCCAATTTAAAATCACCTTTATGAAAACTTGTTTTATGTATTAATACTTGTTTTATTTATATATATAAATAAAGGGAACACTCAAATAACACATCCTAGATCTGAATGAATGAAATATTCTCATTGAATACTTTGTTCTGTACAAAGTTGAATGTGCTGACAGCAAAATCACAGAAAAATCATCAGTGGAAATCCAATTTATTAACCAATGGAGGCCTGGATTTGGAGTCACACACAAAATGAAAGTGGAAAAACGCACTACAGGCTGATCCAACTTTGATGTAATGTCCTTAAAACAAGTCAAAATGAGGCCTGCACATTTGTGGCCTGCTTGAGGTCATTTTGCAGGGCTCTGGCAGTGCTCCTCCTGTTCCTCCTTGCACAAAGGCAGAGGTAGCGGTCCTGCTGCTGGGTTGTTACCCTCCTACGGCCTCCTCCACGTCTCCTGGTAGTGCCTCCAGCTCTGGACACTACGCTGACAGACACAGCAAACCTTCTTGCCACAGCTCGCATTGATGTGCCATCCTGGATGAGCTGCACTACCTGAGCCACTTGTGTGGGTTGTAGAGTCCGTCTCATGCTACCATGAGTGTGAAAGCACCACCAACATTCAAAAGTGACCAAAACATCAGCCAGAAAGCATAGGTACTGAGAAGTGGTCTGTGGTCCCCACCTGCAGAACCACTCCTTTATTGAGTGTGTCTTGCTAATTGCCAATAATTTCCACCTGTTGTCTATTCCATTTGCACAACAGCATGTGAAATTGATTGTCAATCAGTGTTGCTTCCTAAGTGGACAGTTTGATTTCACAGAAGTTTGATTTACTTGGAGTTATATTGTGTTGTTTAAGTGTTCCCTTTATTTTTTTGAGCGCTCTGTGTGTGTGGTCATTTTATATATATATATATATATATATATATATATATATATATATGTATATTAGTGTGTGTGTATATGTATATTTTAGGGTGGGACTCGATTAAAAAATTCTAATTAATTAGAAGCTTTGTAATTAATCTAAATTAGTCACATTTTAATCACATTTCAATATTTAACATGAGGAATATTAATTTAAGTTTGGTTGATGAATGAATCAGTATACATAAGCTTAAACTTGAAAATCTTATTTTATCAAAATTTTATTTTCCCACCAGTCTACTACACAGACCAACGAAGGGTGGAAGTGCTCCTGTGATAAGCAAACTCGTTCCTGCCTAAACTGCAAATAACAGCATTTTTGTTTGTACTTCCATCTGGAAGTTTCTTGTATTTAAATTTCCCATTCACCAGCATAGTCTCTTCCGTCATCTCACGCTCATTAAATTGTTAGTTTTTGTTGAGTATGGACATCTATATGAAGTCTTTCAGGTAGGAAGAACAAGGCTGGCATCTTATACTCACCAAAACTAGTCATTAAACTAAAACTAAAATTAGAAAAGCCTCAACACACACATTTTTTTTCTGAGCTTTACTTTGCAGACGTCACATCAGCTCTACCTTAAGAACACCACATTCTTTATAATCTTTGCAGATAGCTGGGACTGTTTGAGGAACTTAAAGTGATCATCAGTCATTTTATTTATTTATTTTTTTTGCTTGCTTTCATTCCTGTAGTTTCATTTCTAAATTTGTGTTTAAATCTGCTGATCTGCAGTTTAACAATCATTTCTAACTGCTGCAATCAGAAAAACACTCCCCTGCGTGTGTCTTTTCATTTCCCTCTCTGACATGACTCAGCTGAAGTCTATAATACCATTTATGAAATGGTGGTCATAATGACTGACAGTCGTCCACTTAGCCAGTCACCACATTACCCCTGCTTGCTTAGTGAGGGCAGGAATAAATAAAGAGGAACCTGTTTCTTGATTGCGTTTCACACAGGATACTGTCTGGTTTGCTAACTTTTCTGACCCCTGATCCTCTCCTCCCCTCTGCCCTACAGCAAGGTCCCAGTGTTGCTGAGATGATGGTGTCTCTGGGGTCTGCAGAGATCAGCCATCGATTCCAGAAACTTCTGCTGCTGTCAAACGAAAAAGCAGCAGATTAAAGGCTGAACAGCATCGCCTTACAAAAAAAACAGCTGCTGCTGGATCTGTTGGCCTGAATGTTGAGAACTGATTCAAGTTAATACTTCAAATATTAAAAAAATATTTTATAAAAGTGCTGAGAACAAATTTGATGTGATCTGTTTGTGTAATTCAGTAATGTAAGCCCTTACACCTGTCGCCATGCTCACACATGGAAGGGAAGTACCTTAGTTTTAGCATGCAAATATTTGGTACTTTTCTGAAGAAAGACAATTTTAACGAACTCTAATTTACAGATGTGCGGTTTTGAGTGTTAAAAGTTCAAGTCCAGATACATGCCCCATACTATATAATCCAGAGTTACTGCTCAGATATTTCACTGACAGCTTTTGTTTTGAATGTGATTTTTCTTTAATAAATTATGCCAAATAATTAACATCCTTTATTAAAATAAGGTAAGAGCTGCATAATTAAGATGTTTAATTTAATGACTAAAATCTGTTCTAACTTATATTTGTTGATGAAAGATGGCTTACAAAAATTCTAGAGTAAACATTTACACAAGTACCTCTGTGAAATGCCTTTCTGAGGTACTTCCCTTGTATTTTTATATTATTAAATACTTTTCTACTCCACTACATTTATGTGAAAGCTGAAGTTTTATATTTTTCCAGAGGAATATCAGCCACTGAAAAGAAAAAACATTCAAGCAATCTATTGTAGCCTAACAATACAGGAAAAAAAAAGAAGGCCTTGCATTAGCAGGCCACCAACACAAGATCTCTCAATTTATGTTCTGCTTCATGTTGTGTATCTTTCTCCTGTCTCTTGCTTTCCTCACATTAGCTCATCACTCCTCTTTCAAACAGCTAAAATAAAAATGGGCATAGAAAATCCAAAGAACACTGGGAAAACTGAAAACAAAACCAGTGCTTTTGATGAAGTGAAACATGCTGCAGCAGTGGAAAAAAATATTGACATCTTTACTGTAGTAAAGTTTGTCACTGGTGTGTAGCGATAAGTGTAAATTCAGCTTTAACATTTTAAAATAAAATCTTATGTTGCAGAACGACCTTTGTCATTATCCTACTGGTTCATTGTTGTGTACTGTTGTGACAGAGTAAGAACACCTTTCACTTCGAAGGTTTTACATTCAGGACATAAAAATAATCTGGTACTTTCCAGGTCATAAATTTAGGTAAATATAACCACAATAAACAAAAACATGACACATTACACCATGTCATTATTAACAAAGATGAAGACAAAATGCAGAAGCAGCATGTGGAAAAACTAAGAACACCCCATGATTCAATAGCTCATAGAACCACCAGTAGCAGCAATAACTAAGTAATAAGTAATCATCTTCAGTCTCACATCATTGTGAAGAATTTTTACTCCACTCTTCTTTACAATGTTTCTTCAGTTCATTGAGGTTTGTGGGTATTGGTTTATACACAGCTCTCTTAAGGTCCCACCACAACATTTCAATCAGGTTGATGTCTGGACTTTGCAACACCTTGATTCTTTTCTCAGTCATTCTGTTGTAGATTTGCTTTTGTACTTCGGATCATTGTCACACAATTTTTCCAGGTGGCACATCTATATATGCAGCAGGACCAGTATCAGCTCCATTTTGGAGGAGTAGGAGGAGCACTGCCTATAAAATGACCTCCAGCAGACTATGGGCATGTTTCAAAAACAGACTATGAGGGTGGCATGAGGGCCCAGCGTCCCTTAGTGGGATCAGTGCTCAAAGACCAATACCGTGCAGCTCAGCTGGCAGGTACTGTCAGTTGAGCTGAGAGAGCGATGGTCTGTGGCCACCACCTACAATGCCATTTACTTTTTGGTGTTTGTCTCCCCAGTGCACAGTTGTGACTTTTATTTTGATGGAAGCAGGTGAAATGGATTTACAATGGTTAATGCTTCCTCACTGGACCGATTGAGTGTTCCCTTAGTTTTGAGCAATTTACCACAATTAATAAGTCTAAGCTGGAGTATAGAAATGCACAGAAGTGGTGGATTACATTTGAACTTAATTAGTGATTTAAGCATCTTATTGATCCTGAAAGGCTCTCAGCCTGAGTAACAAAAATACTGCAAATCCTCATTCATCATAATTCATTTGGCTGACTTAAAAGTTTTACAAATTTATATATTCATAATGTATTCGGTAACAAATAGTACAGATGTTACAAACTGCGAAAAAGTAAAGACACACACACTTTCCGCCGCAGCTCTTAAAAGCTCGATAGAGTCGAAGATAATCAGACATGCGTTAGCGCTGATGCAGGCAGTGAGGGGGGTGGGGGTGTAGCTCGGTTTGAGTGTCAGGAGTGTGGCTGACTGGGCGTGAATGTCACATGTCACAGGCGGCAGTTTGACACCTCCGGTAGAAATAAACACAGTCGGCAGCTAAACGGCTCTGGACCGGCAGGAGACGGACGGACGGCGATGGCGAGTGGGGACAGCCAGGCAACTTTCGAGTCATGGCTCAGTAAGTGAACACGGAACAGAAAAAGTTTGTGTTGTTGTTGTTGTTCAGCTGCTCGTCTGCAGATCTACAGCACCGTACCGTCTTATCACCGCGACGGTCCCGTGGACGGTCAGCTCGTGACTCCGCTTGGACTCGATCACTGCATTAAAGACTCTTTACGAGCGGAGCACCGCGCTGCCTTTATTAATGTAACTCAAAGTAAGGTTTGGTTTTCTCTAGAAACTCTCAGCTGGAACAGGAAGTTGTTTTTGCTAGTGCGCGTGCTTCAGAGAGGGAGAAGCGCTCGAGCGACGTTCGCGTGTTAACCTGCAGATGTGCGCGCGCCGTCGCAGACGTTTCATTTAATTAAAGCAGGAGAGTCACCAAAATAAGTAACTTACATTTACTTTAGAGCTGTAATTACACACAGAACAGTTTTCCTTTGAGTCCGCTTTATACGTTTGACTGCAGCACATCACTTTCATAGCTTTGCTACAACGTCGCCAACAAAGGGCTTGCAGAAATTTTTATTGGCTACTCTTTCACCCATTTTGAGTCCAGTCCTCGTACTTGAACATTTTCATGGGATTTTTAAAGGCCACTTAATACCGTCATTCAACTGTAAAGAAGGAAACTGAAAACTCAGTATTGCGTCCAGACATAACAGACAACTTAGCAAAGAGACTGTTTGAAATTGTATCTTTAGGCACTTTGTTACTGACAGCGTGTCGCAAAATTACATCATCTGTGCTTGGATCTATGAAAAAAGGTGCCTTTTATGCTTGAAGGATTCATATTGACATATTGACCTTGAAAGAGCATCAGGAAGCCTGGAGAACTATTGCTGAAGATATCTTAAAAATTTGCTGGAAATTTGGGTAGCAAAATCTAAAGAAAATTTTTTTTTTTTAAATGTGGTTTTGGGGTTTTATGTAAATAAAGAGTATTTCCTCTACCCCTGGTTATTACATATTTTATTGGGTGGTGGGGGGTCTTGCTTCTGCATTTGAGAATTGTCTTAAGTTCAGAAGTATAAGAGTAACAAGTGCAGTTTGTGTTTATTTTCTGTAACAACATAAATTTTGAGACGTAAGATAAAAAAAGAACGCACTAAGCTATACAAATTGATCAAATACAGTACTTAATCAAACAAAAGGAAACAACTTTTTTTTTTTCAAATCTTGACCATCTTTTCATTTTACTTGGTGGGGACGGTGCAGTAGTTAGGCTCCACACTTTAGAAGCACACTTAGTGTAACATGGGCTTTGTTTCCCCTTTTTGTGTAAGTCTTTAATTTTCACTTCCACAGTAAATCTTTTTTTTCTTTCTCTAACTAATTTCTGTGATCTGATGATTTCAGATCAGGCCACAGACCCAAATAATCAGGATGACAGATGGGACTGCATTCAGGGCTTCTACGAGCTTATCAACCAGGAGACTAACGGGTGAGCAGAACATTGTTTTTCTTGATTTTTACCCACCCTTTAAGCACTTGCCCTGCCCTGTATGCTTCCCCTCTCTGTGGTATTTAATATGAACTAAAGTTTTGTAAGCGAGGCCACTTGCTTCTAAAAATAACCTTAAAATGAACACAACTCAGACATTTTGGAAATCGTTGCTTCACATCCATGTTGCCATCACAGCTTGTCAGTTAGACCATCGTGCAAGTTTGAGAGGGAAGTCTGTATCACCTTTTCCCCTTTCCTCCTCTCAGTATGAGACATTATTAAGTCTAAAGGTACTTTAATGTAAAGTCAAAGATAAAGTCCTGTTTTGTTTGTTTGTTTGTTTTTGTTTTGTTTTGTTTTTTATGAATTTCAGTGCATTTCTCCTGAAGCAGGCAGAGCACTGTATGGAAGCTATGTAAACACTACATCTTCAGCTGTTTGCATGATATGTTTGCTCACAGTCTACTCAGATACTTTAAGATGATTCAAGATCTTTCTGCCTTTCAGGCCACAAATAGCCATTCGTCTTCTTGCACATAAAATCCAGTCCCCAGAGGAGAAACAGGCTCTGCAGGCTCTCACAGTGAGTAACCCGGCTAACTCCCCAGATGATGCATGTTACACAGTGTATTTTTATCTCTTGCTTTTTGGTGCTTTCATCTCTGCAGAGGTTTTAATTTGAATTGGTTACAGTATCTTCATCGGAATGATCCATTTACAGGGAAACAAATGTCTTTGTTCTAACTGTGGGGGAGGGTGGTCTTGTGAATAATATCTGTGACTAATTTTTACCTCGTGGACAAAGTGACATGAGGCATTTAATCCAAGTTTCGAAGCTGCTGTGAAAACAGGCACTTTGTAGTCAGTGCTTCACTATGAAATGTAACTTAGAGAACCTTCTTGAGGACCATGTGCCTCAGAACACATTACATTTAAAGGTGGTTAACCACAGATATCAGTGACAAAATCTCTTCTCTCTGTTCGGCGTTGTGTGAGGAGAAAAACTTTTCTTCAGTTTCTGGTGGTTAGGATTTACTCTTTATTTCTGGTGCTTTCCAGGTTCTCGAGGCATGTATGAACAACTGCGGCAAGCGGTTCCACAGCGAGGCTGCCAAGTTTCGCTTTCTCAATGAGCTCATCAAAGTGTTGACACCAAAGGTACTCCTTATTACAAACACATCAGTGGTAGTTTTTAAACCTTGAGAACAGTCTGAAACAGTTTATATTCAGTCCTCAGACTTCCATTAAGTAAATCATTTAAGTTTGCAAATGAACTGCATCAAATGTTAAATTAAAGAAATACATAATAAAAGAATAAAAACGTGTACTTAAAATCAACTGTTTAGATAGTTACTGCAGGAGATTCTGTAAATTTGTAATGACTGATGCAGCAATCTAACTCAGAAAAAGGAGTCTTTTCTGCCGTAACACCAACACCTGATCCATCTCTCCGAACAGTATTTTGGCTCGTGGACTACACAGAAAGTCAAAGACAGGGTGACGGAGGTCCTCTATGGCTGGACACTCTGGCTTAAAGAAGAACCTAAGATTCAGGAAGCCTACAGCATGCTCAAGAAACAGGGTCAGGAACAATGGAGACTCATGATGTAAAATGAATTGTGTGTTCAGAAGACCTACCTGAGAATCACTTCATTTAACACTGCTCATGAACCTGATAATTGCAGCTATAAAAAGGACTCATATCCATTAAATCATTTCTTAGTTCTTCTCATATGTCCATGTCCCGAGAATAAGAGTTTTTTTTTTAACATGCTTCTTTTTCTGATTTTAGGGATTGTGAAGCACGATCCCAAACTGCCAGACATGGTTATAATGGCTCCTCCACCACAGAGAACCACAGAGTCTGTTTTTGACCAGGAGGACAAGGCCACGGTGAGTGTGTTTGTTGGTGTGTGTAGTAAAATGTGTAACAGGGGCGATCCTGCTAACATTTTTTTTCTGTGCTCTTAGCTGTTAGCCAGATTGTTGAAAAGTGGCCGTCCTGAAGACCTGGAAACTGCAAACAGGCTCATTAAAAGCACCCTTAAAGAGGTGAGGAGTGCTGTGGTGATCATGCAAAGATGACAATCATGTATTTATATCGATTCAATATTGATTTTTTTTATTTATTTATTTATTTTTCTGTGTGTGACATTTTAGGAGCAGGAAAAAGCTGAGAAACAGTCAAAGCGTGAGTCTACTCTGAAGGATGTGGAGAGCAGCACCAAGCAGCTCAGAGAGCTACTGAAACAACATGCTATGACTGGAACTTCATTACAGCCCAGCGGTGACATGAAGGTATGCTACTACGTGAAATAAACAGATTTTCAGTGCTTACAGCAATAGCACTGGAGGCCAGTGTGGACATCCTGTGACTGTTGTCTCTTTACCTACTCGGAAACTGTATGACTGTTTGGGACTCACCTTCCAGCCTCTTGGTGGAAAGATGAAATTGGAGGGCACCAATTTATTTATTTGTGTATCTGAATGTTTGTTAAATGCTGCATCAGAAATATTTTATTGCCATTAAAACAGTAGTCATGTTTATGCTGTGGACTCATGGACAGTGAACTTGTATCCGTGCTTGTCTTGCTAGACCTCAGCGCAGCTTTCAACATCTTTTAACACAATATTTCATTACAAAATTAGAATCCACCATTGGTGTGAAAGAAATGTGCTGTGCTGGTTTGAATTCTCTGATAGATTGCAACAAGGAGTCTTTAGCTCCACAGGGTTCTGTGTCGGGACCGAGGCATTTTATGTTACTTATGCTTCCCTTAGGCAGTATTATTAGAAAACACTGTATGTATTTCCTTTGCTATGTAGATGATTTGCAGTTATATTTATCTAGGAATCCAACTGAGGGAAAGCAATTAAATAAACTACAGGCATGACTTAAAGACATATAGGCCTGGATGTCCCATAATTTTCTACTTTTGAGGTTAGACAAAATTGAAATTATTGTGTTTGGCCCTAAAAATCTCACAAACTCTTTGTTTAACCAGATATTTACTCTAGATGGCATTACCTGAGCTAAAGTAACACTGTGATGAGAGTTGGACTTGCTTTTGACCAAGACAGATCCTTCAGCACACAATAATTAATAGGACTGTCTTCTTTCATCCACACAATATTGCCAAATTTAGAGGCATCTTGTCTCAGAGCGATGCTGAAAACTAGGCCATGCATTCATTAAATCTCGACTGAACCTTTGTAATTCCTTATTATCAGGTTGTTGTAAAGGCTGCCAGAAAAGACTTTGGTTGATCTAAAACACTGCAGTGCGAGTACTAATAGGAACTAGAGAGATGGATCAGGTGAGCCAGAAATAGGGTTAGCCAATTTGATGTTTTGTTTTTTTGTGTGTGTGTGTGATTAAAATAGTGTCTGTGTCAGCGTACATGTATGCCATTGCCATGTATTCATTGCATGTGTTCACTAGCACACAACAATGGAACAAGCCCAACCATGTCAGAGAGTGAGAGCAGCGTATCAGCCTTTGATGAGGATTTAGGACATAAAATGGGAGCTACTTTCAGTTCAGTTCAATTTTATTTAAATAGCACACTTTTCTACTCTGAGCACTGAATGTGCTTTTTACTACAGGCCTCATTCACCCAATCACACACACATTCATATGCATACTTTTTTCTGTACCAAAGTGCCTTGTCCTGTTATCGTGCACTCACTCACACTCCAATGGATGCATCGAGGGCAGCTTGGGGTTCAGTATCTTGACTTGACCTGCTCTACCCCCTGAGCCCCAGCTGCCCCAGCACGTCTAGGTTATGAAGGAGGAGATTCTGGCAGCTGAACATAAAAGTAAACAAATAACTCAGCTGAGCATTGCTGGTAGAATTACTGATGCAGTTCCATTTTGTTTAGCCAAGGATGTGGTGCATATCCTTATGGTTTTTTTAAGTAACTGCTTAAAGAGCTCAACCCAGGATGTAACATGCCATCTAGAAAATATTTTTTAAACTACAGTGTTAAGCAGATATGTTATACTTTAACTTAAATGTTTCAGGGAAAACAATGTCTTTGTGCTTACTTTGAGTTATGCTGTGCCACTGGATATAAAGCTGTGTCACTATTAATGCTGCTGCTGGCACCTTGTGGCAATAGATTGACGCTTTGAATTATTGTAGTCTGTTAACAGTGGCAGAAGCTGAAACATACCTTTAGTTATGCTGCTATAGGCTGCTGAGGGGATTCCTCCGATGCACTGAACACTTTTCCATCACGCCCCTCTTTTAACTCCTGATGTGTTTATTTGCTACTATGGCCATTAACTTGTGCCTTCTCTCTCCTGTAGCTTGTGTTTAATCCTGTTTGTCTGTGCTGTCTGCCCCCCTCCTTCTCTTTAGTTTTTCCCTTCACCCTCCAACTGGTTGCAGCAGATAGCTGGTTCTTCCTGTTTACTAGCTGCTTGATCATCATCTGATTTATTTTTTTTTTTTTTTTGGGGTGGGGGGTTCTACCTAATAGTGTTGGGTTTTTAATGTTACAATATAAAACACCTCAAAATGTAACAGTAAAATGTAATTTGAAGATCTGTGTTCCACAAGCAGCCAGAGTCTACCCATTCAAGTTTGAGCTTTCTTATGTCTAGTTGACAGGGCTGGTATGACTCAGCATTTATTTGAGCTCCATTTACCATTGCAGATCTTTCTTTCCCTGCTTTGGCCATTACTGTTTTGAGGAACCTGAAAATGTGATTTAATGACACCCAGTAACCATATTTCATCAGTAGATTCAGCATAACTGCATGTTGATTTTTAATACTTCCAGGCAGCGTCCATTTGACAGGATGTTTGCTGATTGGAGTCTCGTGTTCTTTATTTAGTAAATTCTGCATCTGTCATTGTCAGTTGGCCCCATCATCTCCCCATCCTGCCTCAGTTTCTCTCTTTGGATACAACTGATCAGTTTCAAAAACCTTCAGTCAAGCTGTGATTTCATGCTGAGAGACCCCCTCTTTTCTTGGAGTAACAGTCCAACTTCTGATGCTAACTTTTCCGCTATCACTACTAGGAAACAATGTTCTGCTAGTGGAAACAGTTGATTTACTTGAGTAAATTTGATGATCAAATCTGTCATCTGAACAATGTTTCAGTGGAAGAATACACTGCAAATATGACCTTTTGTAAAGGACAAAGGACTTGGCCAACTTCTAAAGACATTTCCTGTTTGTTGTGTAGAGGTGTTTTGATCCATCTTTTACCCTTGTAGGTGCTGTATGAGCGCTGCGACCGGATGAGGCCCAGCCTGTTCCGGCTGGCCAGCGACACCATGGACGATGATGCTGCTCTGGCGCGCAGATCCTGGCGGCTAACGATGAACTAACCCTCGTAGTGAATGCTTACAAACTTCGTGTGGTGGGAAGCGAGTGTAACGGAGAAAGAGCAAGAAGTAAAAGTGAAGAAGTGACGAGAGAAAAAGGTAGGGCCTCGTTATGGTCACCTCTTAGTGCTTGTGAAAAAATCATGGCCACATTCCTGGCGCTGCTCTGTTTGTGATCCTCTTTTCTCTTGTTTGTCCAGCTCCTACAAGCCGCGGAGAGGTAAAGAGCTACCACCTCATCGATCTGTCAGCGTTGGACTCTCCACAGACTCACAGAAAAGCTGATTCCTTGCCTGTATTTGAATCCTCTTCACCACCCTTCACCTCTCATCTGGACAGTGCCTTCAGCTCAGATGCTGACCAGGGCTTGAGTGAATTAGGTGAGGCCTGCACTGGTTCCTGTTTCTGCTTTATTCTCTCTTAACACTGACAAATGTGCTTCATAACGTGACTATGCTGTGTTGTGTGTTTAGATCTGCTGTCAAAACAACAGACTCAAGAGAATCCAAAGTCTTATTTTGAGGAGCTGATGCAGGTGAGGCTTAAAGATGTAAAGATTCAAAGATGTATTTTGTTTGGAAGATGATGCGATATAACAAATGCTTTTACTTTTAGTTAAATGGAGACATCTATAATGCTGAGCAGAACAGAGAAGGGGACGTTTTGCTGAGAGCCCGTGGATGTGGGGGTAGTAGTGCTTTATCTAATGGAACAGACATTTGGTAAGGATGGTTGTAAAGATAAGAGAGTATGGAGGCAGATAGTTTATTTACAGCTCTTTAGCTCTTATTTTTAGCATTCAGAGGTGCTTGGTTAGAGCAGTAAATAAGTTCTCTTGTTTTTAAAAATGTGCTCCTGTCTTTTCTCCTGTTAGGTCTCTCCCTCAGAATCAGCAGTTCAAATGGTCAGACAAACAATCAAATGAAGCGCCAGGGTCTCCAGTGAAACTAGAGGACTGGTGTCCCCCACACTCTGACCGAAAAACATCTTTGTTCCAGTGGAGAGCATCAAATCCAGTGAGTCACCTGAAGCTGGATTATCTGAATGTTTGCCCTGAGCTTAGCAGCTGTGAGGAAGCCGTTCCTCAGTATCAGCAGTGTGGTACCCCACATTCCCTCTTTTCATATTTTTCCTCATCAGATGTTTTGTTTGTTATCTTCATGTGTCTGTCAGGTGAGCTGGAGCCAATCACGTTATACAACCGGGCCGGTTTCCACGTGTCTCTTCACTTCGCTAGAACTCTGTCCGCCCGGTCATCCAGGTGTCGCTGTGGTCGTCGTGTCTGCTTTGAACACATCTGCACTCGATGTGAAAGACTTCCTGTTTCAAGCAGCTGTTCCAAAGGTGACAAACTCTGGTCTCAGTGTTGTGTTTCTAAATTGCTGTGTTTTCATTGTGTGAGGATCCACTTTTGAATCAGGGAAATTTTTAAATATCTTTAGGACATTGCGGTTTAAAACTTTGTAACCTCCAGATCTTGAAGGAAAACACGCCCTTTCTGTACCACCTGATCTGCGGCAATGTAGCCTTTAAAGCTCACTTTTGTTTCTTAAATGTGGAGGATTATTACTTTTTTATGTTTGAAAAACCTCCAGAAATGACAGATTTTAGTTGCAGATTGAAATAATCTGCAACTATTCACTAATTATCATTTGATCTGCCTGTTATTCTTTCACTTAGGTGATTTACTGTTTAATGAATAAGACACAAAAAACATCACTGACCTTAAGTTTTATTGACAAAAGGTTAAAAACCACAGTGGTATATATGACAAAGAAAATCAGCAGGTTGCTCCAAATTTTGCGCTTTTTGACAGTGTTGCTTTAAATAATAATGTTTAAAATAGTTGCGCGATATTTTAAATACTGAGTGGTCAGTAAGTCTGGGAAAATGTCATATAAATGCCAGGACATTTTTTTCAGTTACTTAATCTACAAACAGATGTTTTGGCATAAAGAAGTAGGAAGGCACAGGTGTTTCTGGTGAGATTATTCAAGCCATAATTAATGTAATTGGTTAACATCTGTGTGTGTGTGTGCGTGCGCTGGTGCTCTACTATTTGATGTGAGAAAGGCTTTTTCTGTGTAAAAGATAATACTAAACTGTAGCTTCATTGTAGGTCTAAAGAGTATATTACAGCCTTGAATGTTTCTTGCGCCCCCTGCTGTTGGAGTTGGGTTACCAGTTCAGATTTGTCAGGATTTTTTTTTTCATCACCACTTTCATGCATCTGTCTGCTTCTTATTTGGGTTGAACACACAGCTCATTCTTAGTTTAATTACTGTCACGCAGACCATGTTAGTGAAACTTCAACCTGCCTCGGGGACGCAATTACCTCCTTACAACCCTGTCCTGCCTCCACCTGCTGTCTCTCAGGTCCTCCTCTTAGCTAATCCTCAGAGGGTGAGTTACATGCATTTAATTGTTAGTGCCTGATAGGGTTGCAACGGTATGAGATCAAGGAAACCTTTTAAACAAAAAATACACACACACACACACACTTCTCTTAGAATTAATCATCCTGCATTTAAAATGTTCAGAATAATTTTGTATCACCATAAAAACACATTTAATATCTGAGAAACTGAGCCTGGGTCAGTGTCTGATCAACTACTGTTGACTGCTTTATAACACGCGTTGCACTGCTAGTTAGTGGGAAATAACCAGATACTGCAGACAGAGGGATTATTTCTGACATGATCCTCATAATACAGATTTCATTCTTAAGGCTTTCATGCTGAGCCTGATTTTAAGGGATGAAAAACAGACTCGCCAAAGTTTTAAAATGAACTCACGTTAATTTGCCGTCTTTCACATTAAGTCCGGAAAGGCCCTTAACATGGACATGCGCATCCAGCACAGCACGCGCTTCACGGCCACGGGCACCGGCGTGTCTATAGTTCAGATGACTCAGCACTTTTGCTGGTGGATAGTGTGTGGACCGAGCATGAGGAAAGTTAGTATTCCCTCCTTTAGCGGCCACTTTTCTTCCACACTGTTTGCAAACGGGATACCCATCCTCACATACGTTTGGTGGGTATCCAAAGTAGTAGTAGCTTTTTTTAGAAGGATGGAGACTGGTTAAATCTGTCGCCATTTTCACCGCTGTGTGCCTGAGAGTGGCGCCACTGACGCAAGGGGCAGCCGAGACGGAGCGGAGCTGCGCATGCGTGTGCCAGATTCTCAGCTGGTTTGCCTTTTTCCCTTATTAGCGGTAATAAGCAAACACCCACGGTATGATAACCGTGCATTTTAATACCATGGTATACCGTGAAACCGGTTACCGCTGCAACCCTAGTGCCTGACTACCTTAGTGAAAGTTGTATGCCAGCATCTCTACATGCCGGCTTATTTAAGTTAAGTATTTCCACGGTGCAGTGCTACATGGCTTTGCTTTTAGTGTAAATGTGTCTGATGCTTTGTCTTAATTTCTTGCACATGGCAGAGAGCTGAATGGAAATAGCCGAGAGATTAAAGCTGCACATAAACGTGTCACTCTACTTTACATTACAACACGGCAGAAAATGCTGAGGATGATAATTTAAATATTTATTCACTTACTTCTAAAGTTGTCCTGGTCTGGTAGTCTTTGGAGAATTTCAACCATTTTCCTAAGATGTTGCTCCTTTTTCCTTCAGCGTAAAGTTCGCCTGCGCTACAAGCTCACACTGACGCACGGAGACCAACATCGGAGTGAGACAGGAGAGATCGACAATTTTCCTGAGTGGACGTCTTTGACCGGCCACTGAAAACTCCAGAAAGTCAGATTTGAACTCTGTGTCGGATGTGAAGTAAATGTTTGAAGGTAGAGAGAGTAAAGTGAACCCCAGGAGGAAGAAAATATCAACCAGAAGGTGGGGACGCTTTCACATTTTAAGCAAATCTTCATGAAGTAACACCAAGCAAGTATATATTTTTGAACATCTTAATGTTAGTTTTTTTCGTTATAGATTTATCTGTATTTTTTTTTTTAAACAAAGTAGCAACTGTGGTTCATGCAAAGAAAAATGACTGGCATTATTCCAAAAAAAGAGTCTTACATTGCACATAGAACCTGTTATTTCCACTTCTTTCATACCATTAATTACTTAGACTCAGCGTCCAGTCAGAGCCTCACAGATAGGAAACAGAGGTTGCTCTGCAAACGGTGATGCAGTTGTTGCAGGGCTGCGATTTAACTACAGAATGGCAGGTACTCAGCAGCAGTGCCCCTAATCCTAGCTGTGAAGTTTACTCCTCCCGATGAGCAGCAGAGGGAGAAGCTGTTACCCTTTTATTGTAAAACCCGAACAGCCCAAAGCTTTAAATAGTAGTTAATTAACTACATATAACAGTTATTACAGTGTTGTTGTTTCAGCCAGTGCATGTGTGCCTTTAAGAAAATCAAGCACAATAAATTTGTGCCAAAAAGTTTAGAATAAAGTAAGATATTATTTATTCAAAGAATAGTTAACGTTCTTTAAACTTTGGTGTTGCAGTTAGAAAAATACTGTTCAGGCGGGTCTGGCACATCCCCGACTGCACCTGATTCAGGTGTCAGACACTCTGCCGTTGTCTTATTTCGTGCTGTTGTTGAGCCACTGTGGGAATCCAATGTAAGACAACGTGTTGCCGGTTTCACGTCTGCATTTTTTTAAAATCTTTTGTGACATCAAAACTGTTGAAGTGCCTCAAGATGGAAGATGTTCTGTTTTTTTTAAATATGTATTTATCTTACACCTGTGATTTCCTAAGTACTTAAAATGGGGTTTTTATTAAAGAGTGCTCATTTTTATGTCAACTGAAAGATTCAAGCTAAAAGCACAAACAAGTGCAGCAAAGCTGGGTGCCAATTTGACAGAATGTGGACATAGAGAAATAGTTATGCAAACAGAAACATCTTTATATGCATCTTTTTTCTGAGTGGGTGGCAGAAAACACAGACAAAAACTGATGAATACACTGAATATACTTTAAAATTACTTCTTGTAGCTTCACCAGTGTTGTAGCATGCTCATCAGTTGGGATTTTTTTGGTCTTGTGTGACAAAGTCTGTTTACAGTCTCTTTGCTTCCAGATTGGAGGCTTTCTACAGCTTTAAGTCAACTTTGTGAGCCTCGAAGAAGAAATTCAGGCTCAGCTTTACCTGCTTCCTTGTGTGTGACTGTTGAGATTGTAAATGGTAAATGGAATAGTTCTTATATAGTGCTTTTCTACTCTGTCTGAGCACTCAAAGCGCTTATTGTACAGCTCCAAAACAGGTTTTGCTTGTCTGCCATGTATCAGTATTAAGTTCTTCAATAAATTCAGATTCTCTTGCACAAAATATAAAAGATTTGTTCTGTGACATGTCTCCCAGAAACTGGAAACAGTGTATTTAATTCTGAATTTATTCTCCTATGGTGACAAAATAATAAGAAAGGAAAAAGCTCGGTTTAAGAGTTGCGAGCGCTTTAGAGAATGGTATAGGTTTTGAACTGAGCACCTGAAAAGAGAGAAGTGTGTGAGATCTGCACAACACAGATCCAAATACACAGAAAAACAGTTGTTAAAAACCATGATACTTTTTTTTTTTTTTTTTTCCGGCTGCTCCCTTTAGAGGTCACCACAGTGGATCATCTGCCTCCATCTCACCCTGTCTCTACCATTCTATGAAGAGGATGCGAAGTTAAATAACCAAATAGGCATAAATAACCCGCTGCAGAGTAGTCACATGTGGTAAGGTAATATAAATAATTTATAAATAATAGACTGTGCCCTCTTCATTATGGGGTTCAAATGTTTTGCGGATCGATACCTTGTTTATTTTATTTATTTTTGACAAAAATTGTTTCTCCTCTTGCCAAACCCTAAACTGGCCTGTTTTCATGCTACTCTGCCGCACGTGCTGCAGAGAGTATTGAGATCTCTGTGAGTAACAGAGACGCACTGCTGTGGCTTTGTAGTGTAGTGAGCTACACATTAGTAAAAGATCCCCGGTTTGATCCCAGGAGGAGGCACAGTTTCCTGTGGGGCTGTACCAGGAAGGGCAACTGTCATAAAATGAAATGCCAAATCAAAAGTGACACTACCTTCTGCGGCGACCCTCTTTGTAGGAAAAGGGAACATTTGATTTATAAAATGACAATTGTTATTGTTTCGGCTCTTACCAAAGCACTTGTGTAATTAAAAACAGCAGTCAGCTGCATTGATCGTATTTATTATATGACATCAGCAGATTAAAATACATGTTTACTATATACAGATATGTAACAGGGGTGTTAGATAAAGTGCCAAATACATTTTTTTCCTTTTTTTTTTTACAAAACCAAACAATCAAAACAAACAAAACAAAATAATGGGATTTGAGGAAGACCATCACACCTGTTGGCCTGGTCCCACAGTTTCATTGCTTTGTGACGAGTAGCCACCTCATTCGGAGGCTGAATTGCTCAGTGCTGGTCGTGGGACAATTTGGCACAATTCAGGTGAACCTGTCATGATGGGATGAATACTGGGTGCTCCTTTTATTATTATTTTTTAAAACATTAACCAACATCGACACGTACGATAGATCAGGCTTCTGAGCTGTACTGCAAATGTTTCCACTTAGTGAAAACGGTCCAGATATTATTCAGAGACAGTGTCAGAAATCCAGCATTGTTGCATTAAGGTTAGTATGTGAGGAGGTTAAACTGTTCCTAGACCAGAGCCCAGAGGCGTACTCAGTATCCTGTTCACAAGTGATACGTTTTTCTAGTAAATATGAAATGACGGACTACACTTTCCAGACTTTTTTGCATTATTTTTTCTCTTTTCTGACAAACAGAGGAAGTTGACATTCTTTTAACAGCTGCTCTTGAGTTAACTGTGCGTGGGATGTCATCTTCCTCATCAACAGGACAGAGACGGCAACCGAGAGACGACGGATGGCAGTCTATAGGAACGGGAGAACAGGCACGCACTTATTTGCATGTACTTATTTCAGGCTTTGTTAGATTTTCAGGAGCTACAAAAAGGTCGACAGAACAAGTTTCCTTCCCTTTTATAATTATTGTTAGTATTATCATCCCCCAGTTTATCCCCTATGGCAGTGATGGATGTACAGACACCAGGTGAAGAAGACTCTAGTCTGTCTGTCACTACCGGTTCATCAGCTTGATGCAACAATCTGGCTGTTCGGGAAGATCCAGAGAGGTTTTATTTTTGTGTTGGCCGGTGTACTGTTGGTCTTTAAATGTTTCTCTGAGCTTTTTTAAGACGTCTGGAGTTGACAATAAACTGCTCCTCAGCTGTGAGGCTCACAGGACAAAGTGGTCAGAGCACATTATTTGGAAGGAAGGGCGTCATCAGCTCTTTATCCTCTTCTACAGCTGTACTGCTGCCATTGTAGCCTCTCTGGCCCTCTTCATCTCTCCTCAACCTCTCCTCACTGACCCTGTGAATTTACCTTTTTAACCTGACTAGCTCTCTTCTTCTTCTTGTACTTCTTCCTCCTCAACCTCCTCTGGTGCCTCCTCCTCCTCATCCTGCTCTACCACTGCTTCTAATTCTTCCTCATTCTCCTTTATCCTCCTCCTCACCTTCCTCTTCAGCTTTATCCTCCACTTCTCCCTCTTCTTCTTCCTCTTCTAATTTTTCTTCAGTATCATCCTCCTCTATTTCCACTTCAGTCTCCTCTTTCATTTCCTCCCCTTCTGCTTCCTGATTTTCAGTTTCCTCACCCCCCTCGCCTTCTCTTTTCTCCATCTATTTCCTCTTCAACCTCTTCTGCATTTTCTCCACCTCCCTCACCTTCTCCTTCCTCCTCTCCCCTTCCTTGTCACCCTCCTCCTGCTCTTCGTTTCCTTCCTCCTCCCCTTTGTCTCTTCATCTTGTGCTACATCATTGGCTTCTTCTGCTTTTTCTGTCTCTGTTTCTTCTTCTAATTCCCCTTCATCCTGCACCTCCTCTGCTTCTTCACCTTCTTTCTCTGCAGGCTGTTCCTCCTCCTCCTCCTCTTCATCTTCGACTCCATTCTGTTCACTGTTATGATTTTCCTGCTCATCGTTCTCAATTTCTGCATGGTTCTGCTCCTCTCCATTTGTCTCTGCCTGGCCATCCTGTGTTTCATTTGCGTTGCTGCTGTCACAGATGGCTTTCTGGCTGCTCCTTCCGCTGCTGTTCCTCAGGTGTATGTGGTTGTGGTTGTTTTGCTCCAGGTCCTCAAGGGTGATTTCAAACTGGAAGCGGTCATGCTGGAGATGTCTGTCTGGAGGAGGTGAGGGAGACTGGGGCATGGTGTTCAGGGTACCACTCCCTGTTCTCCTCCAGCGTGTCCAGCAACTCCTGAGCATCCGGATGAACCAGGTCAGCCCACGTCTCCCACAGTGGGTGGACGATGTAGTCAATGAACCCCACCTGTAAAGAAAAATAACATAAAAATACTTCAAATACTAGAAGACCTGAAGCCATTTTAATAGGTGGGGCTAAAGGAACAGTTCAATATTTTGGGGGCCGATTGACTTGATGCTGGAGCTGTTACGGTTAACGTAGCTGATCATAACAGCTGAGTTCACCTGGTTCTGTCCTGAAATCACAAAAACTATGTACTGTAACCTTTAAAGATGACTAAGTTACTTATTATCTATTCAATATCCTAAGTGATGCTTGTGGTTTTTATTCAACTCGATAAATAGTTCAATTGTAAAGGCAGTTGCTGCATTGGGCCACAAGGTGGCGCCAGCGTCCTTGCTGTTGTTTTGAGCTTGAGAATTGTATAAAGACAAAGTTCGTGTTCTAACACCAGGGTGGAAGTCCCCACTCCCATATCTGACAATATCTGAGACCAGTCACAGCCAACCCGGGCCAGATGCAAAAAAAATATTTAAAAAAATGCAGTTCTCTTAATTACCACTTGAGGCTGACTTAAAATAAAAAGTCCATTTGTACAGTGTGAATGACTGAATCAGACTCCCATGTTAAAACTTTACAGCAGAAATAAGCATAAAAAAGAATATTCACAGCCTGCTACAAAAACAAACAAACAAACAAACAAAAACTATTTTGGCTTCTATGTATACTGGGTTTAATTTCGCTCCACCAAAGGACCGATGACCTCCTGCCTTGGTGAGGCATCCGTTGTCCGTCTGCTCACAAGTCACAAGTATCGCTGATCCTCCAACAGCATTGGTAAGATTTTAGTGAAACTTGCACACAATCATCACCTAATGGGTCTTCATCCAAACTGGGCTCAAGGACAAGGTCAAGGTAACATTTGTCATTTAAGGGGTATGTTCACATCATAATCTTCATGCACATTACACTGCACATTAAATTCACAATTCTTGCTCCTGTTTAACTGAACAATATTCAGTCCAAACCAATTTGTCTGACAAATTTTGTGCAAAAAGATAAAAGAACTTCATGAAATACCAAATGATGTGATAGCTTGAAATATCACTTTGGCACACATGTTGCATATCACTTGTATGATGTGATGATGATAATGATCTTATTGGTCACAGTCATGGAGGGAGTGGTCTTACTGGTTGACTCCCACATTAGAAAGGCATGACTGGGGCCTTCCTATTACCTTTATGCTGACATGAGTAATAAAGTCAGTGATACGGCATGCTGATGCATTCACATATTTTCATGCTTTTTCTAGTCATGCTTACTACTAACTACTGTCCATGTAGTCATAATACACCTGAACATAAGCACTTTAATTAGATGAGTGAGATTAATTTGATCACTTCAGGTTCCAAACACAGCTGTTGATGGTGAATGGGTATTTTTGGCACATCACTGCATGGCTCTGTTTTTAGTAGTTTTGTTTATTGTACAAAGATTAGAGTGCAGAGTGCTATCAAATCTCTCCTCTCACTCCTGGCAAGAAAGCAAATAACGTATGCCCCTTAAGTAGTATTTTTCCTTTACTAGAGCTAAATCCAACAGGCTGCACATCCAAATAAACAAAACAAACAAATTTTTTTTTTTACAAAGTGCAGAATCATGACACTGAAAGATGTGACTGGTTCCCATCATGAAAATTAGAAGAGCCATATCTCTGTAGCTGCTTCCAGCTGGACATTGACACAGGAATACATTTCTCACACATGTATCCAAAACAGTTCAATAAGAACAGATTTATTCACTGCCAGAATTTAAGACAAGTTATTCCAGTATTAATTATCCTGACAAATTTGGGGGACAAGTAAAAGTGCTGCACAATCAATAGTTTGTCATCCTGCCACAAAACAAAATACAGATATTAATACTAATTCTAGTCATGTCATGGCCCTGGCTTGTTGGTGTCTCCACATCAAAATAACAGCTAACAGTTGGATTGCTTTAAAGTTTGTGGTCTCCAGGGGATGAACCTTGTTCTGTGAGAAACCAGACACACTGACTAAAATATGGTTAAAAAAATCATGTCCCACACGGTAAATAAATTGGAATGATATTCCCATCAGTCTCAGCTGGGCTTCTGGCCTAGTTTGCATATGTCACCACGCACATAGGCATGCTCATATTTAAACAGCCCAACCCACCACTGGGTGTAAATCACAACTTCACACAAATATGCATTTCAGTAGAATTAGTCTTGTGTAAATGGCAAAGATGTCTATCTATAAAGTCATAAAACTAGCCAAAATTGTAAGTTCTCAAATTGCACATTTGTCATCTTTTTTTTTTTTAATATATTGTTTTACAGGCATGTTTATAAATATTACTGCTGCAAGCTCAAACACCAATGTACTGATGACCGAAGTTTTGCTGTCACATGACTACTAACATGTCTGCCATTTTGGATGTGTGACTGGTCCACGACCATCTGGGAACCACCGGCCGCTGGGGAAAAATATGTATTTCGTGACCGGTTGGTGAAAACCTCCTTGCAGCCGCGTTGGTTGCTAGTAGTTTGCCTCAGTTGCAGGAATTTGCATGAAAGATGCCGACTTGTCTGCAAACACTCAACAACCGTTTGCTAAGCGGTGGTGAAACTGTGAAAAGTGTGACGCACAGTGGAAACGGAGAACGTTCACCTTTAAAGTAAAAAGTTGTGCCTTTTGAAAAATGTTGCAGCACCGCTGAGGCATAGCTTTTACTTTAAAGGCGAACGGTCTTTTTGCTATAGGCAAGTCGACATTTGTAATTTTTTTTTTTTTTTGATAAAGATAACTATAGTTATGGCTGGATCAGGTGACCCTGAACCTTCCATCAGTAATTATTAAACTCTGACTCTCTCTCCCACAGTGTGCCTTTTGTCCTATGTCTCTCTGCTCTGTTTTTCCTCACCCCTAACCAGTCATGGCAGATGGCTGCCCCTCCCTCAGCCTGGTTCTGCTGGAGGTTTTTTCCTGTTAAAAGGGAGTTTTTTCCTTCCCACTGTTGCCAAGTACTTGCTCACAGGGGGTCATCTGATTGTTGGGGTATCTTTCTAATATTGTAGGGTCTTTACCTTACAATATAAAGCAGCTTGAGGTGACTGTGAATTGGTGCTACTGTATATACAGTACCAGCCAAAAGTTTGGACACACTTATTCATTCATATGAATGGGTGTGTCCAAACTTTTGACTTGTACTGTAAATAAAACTGAACTGAACTGAATTGAATTTGTGTATATATTTGCCACTGCTTGTTGTTTTGTGTTCTCTCATTTTATCATTATCAAATTTACTACTTTCCCTGCACACTACCATCTCCCAAATTTGCAGTGTTTGTGAATGACCTGCCACAAACTGAAAAATGCTCATTAACACTTCTGAGAGTCTCAGCATAAACTGAAGATTTAACAGAATCTATTTCAGGGTTGTTTTTTTCACACTGCACTGTGTTTCTGTTGTTTTAGCCACCCGTGCTATCACAAACACTTTTAAAGTTGCTCGTTCACATCTCATTATCCATTCTGTGAGCACATTTAACATCCTCAGTGTATTAACAACGCCATTGTGATTCAGACAGAGATTCAGCATTACCTGACTCTTCTCCACAGACGCAGTGTGTTTGTCACACATGGCACTGATCTCCATCCCTCTCTCGCGCTCTTTGTCACCCTGTCGAAAGAACTCCTCCATGATCCTTTCCGTCCACTGTCTGTATAAGGGTAACGGCTTGGTGGGGTTGCTCAGGTCTGCACAGTGCACCATGTTCCTCAGTACCTACACCCATACGAGAATATTTACACAATTATTGTATGTCATTCTTTTTTTTTATATATATATGGTCAAACCTTTATGATATAGTTACCTGTATTCGTTCTGTATAGTGGTCCAGAAGTAGCACGCCAGAACTCGTCACCTTCTTGGTCTCCACCATCGTCTTTAAATCAGCCAGCAGTGTCATGTGTTTGGACATGTCTGTGGCCAACACCTGCAGAAAAAGACAGAAAGAAGTGCAAAGTTTCAAACTACTCTCTGTCCGAAACTTTTATTTTGTTATCTTGAACCTGCATCTTCTGCTCTCAGAAGCACTCTATGCAGTGATTCAAAGCTCTGTTAGGAACTTATAATCCTGCGTGATTACTAGTTACTTTGAAAATATATAATGTGAGGATGAAGAAGGCTGTGAATAATGTAAGAATCAGAGCTGAAGTGGCCACCTTTTTGTGATTTTCCTCTATTGTGTGTGCTCAAACTTTCAAATAATGAGATCAGCTTACAGGTGTGGTCAGAAGTTTACATCCACTCATCACTGGCATGAATGTCATGGTAATTTGAGGCTTTTAATGATTTCTCTGAACTGTCCTTTTCCCAGGGTGACTGGGGCAGCCAGTCAGAAGAAATTAGGCTTAAACGAGGGAAACTAAAACAGCTTGTTTCAGTTTCCTGATCAAGATATTCAGCAAGTTATATACCAAGAGCTTAAAATGTACACTACAATCCAAGTATGTCACAAGATCAGAACTTAAAGACAGCTTAAGAGAAATGCAAAAACTTTAAAAGTAACTAAAATAGTTAAAACTAAAATGATAAATTCAATTCCGACAGCATTTGCATGATGAGGCAAAGTAAGCACTGTTAGTTTACTGTTACATTAGTTTTGTGTATGCAGACAAGATACCTACCATATCGATAACAAGCTTGCGAAGGCTCTGGCGCTGCCGCTTGGTAAGGTTCTGGAAAATGTCACAGTTTTCCTGGTGCAGAAGCTTGAAGCCCACGGCAAGGTGGTGGTTCTCCAGGACCGACTCGTCGTTGTACATGAGGGCCAACTCTGAGTCTGGGAGTGGGGGCGGGGGGTGAACACAGCTTGTGCAAATATCAAGGCATGTGTTAATAAGCCTGTGTGTGTGTGTGTGTATGTGTGTGAACTCACTGGTATTGATGAGGAACTGATTGGAAACTCCGGGATGGTCTACATCATGGATGGCTGCAGCAAAAAGAGCAGCGAGGATTTCCAGGTCAGTGAAGACAGCCTGAAATGAAAAGAAGGGCAGAAGAAGAAGAAAGTGAATGACTCAGGCAGCTTCAAAACTAGCTTTTATGCTAAGAATAGGTCAGAATGTATTTCTTATTGCAATAAATATACTGCATATGAAGAATATGCATCAACATTTTTACTGTCTTTGCAGACAGCTTATGACTTTCTAGTGCCCCGAAATTTGTGTTTTGCAGAAGCAACAAAAGACCTGTGCTTGAGCCACAAGTGCAGCCTTCCCTGCTTTCTTTGCAAGCCAGACAGCAGAGTGTCTGTCCTGCTGTGCTGCCTTTTGAAAACCAGAGCCAATCAAAATGTGGGACACTGTCTTAGTATTTGGGATGACAGATAAATGTGTTTCCAAATAAAATCAGATATTCTCTGTTTTCTCCCAGTAGAAAACAGTACAAATAGTGACAGTGAACCCAACTGGCATAATTTGTGTGTGTGTGTTTTAATCTGCGGTGAATAAAAGCTCATATAATGTTTAAAATATGGTGCACTTAAACTTAAGATTTCTTTGTTGTGTCACAGCATAAGCCTTTGTGCCGTTAACGTCTATTTTCTGTTGATTCTCTAATAGAATCCACAATCGAATCTTAGCACCTTGATGAGTCCACAGTGAAGCTTCAATGAATTTGTGAATTTGGTATATTTTTAGCAAAAATCACAGAATTTAATGATCAAACAAGTATTAAACTGTATGCAGTGGTACTTGCATAACCCCTTTCTTCTCATACAGTCATACTCTGCTTCATGCAGTGCTTTTATCTATGCCTTTGCAACTTTCCCATACACACTCACACTCTCATGGATGCATCGGGGGCAACTCAGGGTTCAGTATCTTGCCCAAGGATTCTTTGGTATATGTACTGGAGGAGCCAGGGATCGATCCACCGACCTTTCCACTCTCAACACCACCTGAGCTACAGGTGGTGTTAAAAATATTCTTGGTCAGTTTTGAGGCCTTGGGCTAAAAGTCTGAGGGAACTTGATACTCAGACATATTTTATTTTGTGTTGAGACATGAATAAAATGTATTTTATTATATCATGTGTTACAGCAGCACACATATATTCAAACAGGCCAATTTGTATTGTATTCAGTTGTTTGCATGTTTCGCAGCACTAAGGCAGAGGGTTAAATCATATTCAGTTTTCATGAAAGTACCCAGATGTTAAAGTTAAGATGATGTTTGTCTTTCTTTGTTGTGATTTTGTGTTCTCGCCACCTTTTGTTTACACCTGGCTCCTTATGTGAGAACAAAGACCGCAAGTGTGTGTGTGTGTGTGTGTGTTGACCTACATCAAGAGCAGGTGTGGAGAGAAGAACATGTGTGGACTGGGTGACATCTGCAGCATGGAGGCTGTTGTGGTACGCTACGTTTCCATGGTAATGGTCCTCCAGGGTCATCACGTAAGTGACAAAGGTGTCGACTGGGATACGAAATGTCTTCAACAGCTCTCGCTCCTGAGGAGGAGTGAGACAGAAGAAACAGGAGTATATTGTGCACACGAGCACAGGCACGAACACTTCTCATGCATACGATTATTTTTACCTGGAAGATGGCGTACATGATGCAGCTGAGAGGTCTGTTGTTGGAGAACTCTGCTACTCTGAATATGTTAAAACTCCACTTGTCCAGATCCTCCAGCTCCTGTTTCAACCAAATCATACTGATTGAAAAATGTTTAATCAAAACCTTAAACAGGCCTTATTAAAGTCTCCGAATTCTACTGGGTACTCTGGGACAAGGCATTCAACATAATGTGTGCGAACATAAGGCTACAGAAAAAAATGCATTTAAAAAATGATCAAAAATAATTATCTGTTACACAACTGAGTTTACATTACATATAATGAAACTTGGAAAAGTGACACCACAGACTGTCCAGGAGTTGGTGGATGCTCTAGTCCAAGCCTGGGAGGAGATCCCTCAGGAGACCATCCGCCACCTCATCAGGAGCATGCCCAGGCGTTGTAGGGAGGTCATACAGGCACGTGGAGGCCACACACAATACTGAGCCTCATTTTGACTTGTTTTAAGGACGTTACATCAAGGTTGGATCAGCCTGTAGTGTGTTTATCCACTTTCATTTTGTGTCTGACTCCAAATCCAGGCCTCCATTGGTTAATAAATTTGATTTCCATTGATGATTTTTGTGTGATTTTGTTGTCAGCACATTCAACTTTGTACAGAACAAAGTATTCAATGAGAATATTTCATTCATTCAGATCTAGGATGTGTTATTTGAGTGTTCCCTTTATTTCTTTTGAGCAATGTATTTTGCTTCCAGGCAGCCAAACTTTCTTTAGTGTTCTTGAGCAATGGTTCTCCAGACTTTCTGAAAGTCTTTCCAAGTTTTTCTTTAAACATTGGCTGCTGTGTACCGGAACATTTTTAGAGGATGTGAAATGTGTCTACAAATAACACACAACTTAGCAAATAACCAGTTTGTTACTAACAGCTTTGTGTAAAAGCATAATATTTGTTCCCAGATTAATCTAAAAAAGTACCAAAGAGAACACAGTTTGACAAGCATTAAAATAATATTTCTGCACCAACAAGGTGATTCCCAGATAGCTATTAGGTGGAAACTCTGCAAATCTGTGCATGGTGCACAGAATGTCCTTAAACAAGCTGAGGAAATTGGAAAAGTGGAAGACAAAAGACAAAGTGTCAGGCATAAAAAAAACATCTACAGCAGATTAAAAAGTATCTGAGAGCCATGTCCTTAAAAACTTGAAAAAATCCAGCAAAGACCTGACACAGAACCTGAGAGATGCAGCTGACCCTTCAGTTGGTCCATCTTCTGTTCACTGAAGCCTCATCGGAAATGGTCTCAGTGGAAGGGTGGCTGTCAAGAAGCCATTGTTAAGGAAGGGAAATGCTCAGGTACGCCAAATTACACAAGAACTGGACAGAAAATCAGTGGCAACAGGTCTGATGGAGTGATGAATCCAAATTTGATATTTTTGGTTTAAATTATTGTCAGTATATGTGGAGGAGGTCGGGAGAGAAGCACGACAGTAAGTGTCTCCAGCCATCTGTAAAACACGGTGGAGGTGCTGCCATGGTTTGGGGCTGCAGTGGTGTTGGAGAGTTTGTCAAATTTGATGGAATTATGAATGCAGGAAATAACCATCAGATTTTCATTCTGATTGGCAACTGCTTCATTTTTCAGCATAACAATGATCCTATACACACACTGCCAATGCAGCAACAGCGTGCCTAGATAGAAAAAAAAATCAGTCATGGATTGGCCTCCCCAGAGCCCAGACCTCAACATTATTGAAGCAGTGAGAGATCATCCTTACAGAGAACAGAAGAAAAGGTAGAAACATCCAAAGAAGAGCTTTGAATGTCCTTCAAGAAGCCTGGAGAGCTATTCCTGAAGACTGCTGAAAGAAATCAGAAGAAAGCTGCCTAAGCGAGTTCAGACTGTGTTGGAGAATAAAGGTGGCCAAACCAAATATTGACTTTCACTTATAATTAGAGAAACTACAAACTTACCTCATATACTGTATTTACATTTATGTTTGGGCTTGTTTCAATGAATTGCTGCACCTATTTCCCAGCAAAATAGATAAAGAAATGAGGGGTGGCTCAAGACTTTTGCACAGTACTGTAGTTAGAAGCTCACAAACTTAACTGCAAATCAATTCTAAGGTTACTCTGTGCTAAACTGGAAAATGCTTGCTAACACAACATTATCAAGCAAACAGTAGAAAGTTAAAATCATCTTGCATCCAAAACGAGCAGACTTCCAGCTTCCACTGTGGAGGCTTCTATCACTGAGCTCATGCACCATTTGAACTCTAATCACACAGCAGGCATCCAAAGGGTCCAAAGATGTATAGAGAATACCTGTCACCTGGTTCTTAATTATAATGGGAGAGCAACAAAGCCTTATACTCGAATCTAGCATACTTTAATGTGATTTATGTGCTGCCGTATGACCAAGCAGAGACAGAGACAGCCTCCACCCCACTGTGGACCTTCCAAAAATTTGGTGCTAAAGACTGGATAGAATTGAACAACAAGGCATCAAACTCTGGAAAGAAGACAAAAGGAACAAAAAAGATTCCTGCTGTGAACTTAATAAATATATCAACACTGCAACAAGTCATTATTTGCAGTTTCTTTCTGAAAAACTTTCTTGATTGTATAAAATATGCAATAAAGTGAAATATAATTATGTTTGTGTATGTTTCTATCAAACGCAGGGTACATGTGTGGATCTTCTTCACACTGCTAGAAGAGACAAATGAGCCTAAATATAAACAAAACAATGCAAAACACTCATTTCTGTGGACTCCTCAAGTCACGAAGAAAATCTTATTTCCAGAGATTTGTGTTGTTGCAGCACAGCTCAAGTCTGAGCAAAGTTTGAGGGCGAGTGAGAATGACACAGACAGAAAACAGCACCTTGGCAAGCTCATCCTCGTGGTCCGTGTTGACGCCGAAGCGAGGCATGGAAGCGCTGGAGAGACTGGAGCTGTGAGACAGTTTCCTCACTCCGCTGATGTGACTCATGGGTTTGTCTTTCAGAGTCGGAGATGGGATTTCCACCTCGTTCTGCTTGTCTGTAGATTGTTGGGCAAACACACACAGAGAATTTATAGTTTTTAATTTGGCAAATGCGAAGTGGACAGAAATCCCATTCTGGTCCCACTCACCCAGAAAGGTGCTGGAGATGTATTCAGACACCTGGTTCCCCGAGCGACTCATCTCTGACAGGTGAGAGAGCTCTCTGTTCAGCATCCTCTTAAACTGTGGCAGAATGAGACCATGGTATGAGTCGATCTGAAACGTCTTCTTTCAGGAAATTGAGGGTTATTATTCAAAACGGAAGCCTGTTTGACTTTCAGGCTTTTAAATCCAGAGGTTTAAGACGGCAGTAAAACTACTGTTAGAAGATAACAGAAAACCCATTCAGATCCTTGGTGGAGATAGATTTGACAGATTTGACATTTCCCCGTTCAGAGTCTAAGTTACAACACAGAACAGCACAAAGCCTTCAAGTAAGGTGCAGAGTAGATATGCATTCAT
The DNA here is from genome assembly GCA_024447675.2 of Pterophyllum scalare. Classification (NCBI taxonomy): domain Eukaryota; kingdom Metazoa; phylum Chordata; class Actinopteri; order Cichliformes; family Cichlidae; genus Pterophyllum; species Pterophyllum scalare. Next base: position 35,698 of record JAMQGT020007216.1, read on the forward strand.
AGCAAACATCAAATGGTTATTATAACGTCTTGAGCTAAATACTGAAAACATATTTAATGGGTCGACTGCAGCAGATTTGTAATGTGTTGATATCAGGCCTGGCGATATGTTAGTCGCTCTGGTCATTTACAAACCTTGTTGGAGGCCATCTCGCTGACAGAGCGGTGTGTCTGAATGGTCTCCAGCTGGTCTAAGCACCAGTCCAACTCCTCCAGTGTGTCCAGGGCGAGCTGCTGGTACTGCTGGTCTGATAGTGTTGCCCTAGGACTGACGCACACTCCACCCAGAGGAGACCTCCTAAAAATCAGAGCTGCTAGATTAGCAAGAACCTGCAGATTGGCCTAGGTCATTAAAAGTCTAATTATTTTATTAATCTATTAAACTTTTTTTTTTCTGTGATTAGGAGTGTTTTCTACTTTAATATTAATCTGGACTGTAACTTGATGAGATAAACTGAACTGAACTGAATTCATTAAGCAGTTAATCTTTGATATTTTATGGCTTCATCCAACATGAATGAATGTATCAAGTAGAAGAATAATAAGGTGCAGTATTAGTATAGTACATAGTAGGTTTTGCTTAGCACCAGTTTTTTTTTTTTTGTGTAACAGGGCTTATAAACTTCTGTAAGGTGCAAATTGTTGTTGAACTTATGAAATTTGAACTATGTGGATACAATAGGACATTTAGGTGATACTGACTTGACTGTCGGTGTGGAGACGTTGGCAAGGATGGTGAAGTTGCTCCGTACTGATCGCAGACTAGCCAATACCTACATCATCACACAGAGTCACAGGATAACCGTACGAATACAGAACGAGCTTACACACACACACATATATATATATATATATATATATATATATATATATATATATATATATATATAAAATTGAGAGGTGAATGCTTAACAATGTGATCAGTCCTTTCCCCCGTTTAACTTCACTTCCAAATCCTAGAATTATGCAGACTGTTTGTGCACACTGGAAATCGTATGAAACAGTTTTTATGACCACTCATGAAGATAAATGAATCTATAAAGTCAAACTCACTTGGGCAAAAGGTGTGACAATAAAATCTTCTGCAGTGTGCCTAAGACAAGAAGACACAGTTGGATGAGCTGGAAAACAGAGAAAGTGCAGAACAGATTGCAACTTTTCATATGGCCACAAACACTCAACTCTCACCCTTCGCTGGCGAGGGAGGAGTTCCGTGAGACCGTTTTGGGTGACATGTCGTAGTCTGAGTCAGAGCGGTAGAGGAAGGACTCTCTTCTCTGGCCCTGGGGGAAGGTAGTGTGCAATGTAAGGCTTGGACTCTGGGAGCCCAAAGGGGTGTGACCAGGGGACACGCCATTTTCTGCTTCGTAACTGGAAGATGATAGCAGAGATTAAACAAAAGACAGAAAAACTTTCTGCAGAATGAATTCAGTGATTTTTACAAGGGTTTAATTGTGTGTGTGAACCTGTCAGAATCTGCTTGTGTGATGGAGATGCGCGGAGGGATGCGAAGGGGAAGAGTTGTGGGACGTGACGCGTTGCCCAGGACTTCAGGAGAACGGGTGCGATCTCGAGGGCGTAGCCAGCAAGGTACCTGGTGTGTTCAAAGGCGGGGTAAATACGCCACAATCTAAATGAATCAATCAATTCCATCTATCAATAATCTGTGATTCAAGGCCAAATTATGAGCAAAGCTCCTGTTTGAGGATACGCACTAATAACTCTAAATCTTGCCAAGCCAGCTCTAGTTGTATTTCCTTATCTTTAATATACAATACTCTGTTTAAAGTGGACCTTCTATTCTCACAACTCCATGCATGCATCCTCAGTCTGAGGTAATCTATTTTAGCACCATTCCCTTTCAGCCAACTTTCTTCTGATTGGTGGCCCCTCAGAAATAGGTTTGAATAACAGGTGTGTGGCGCTCATGTGCTCACAGACAGTACACCTGAGATGACCATATTAAGAATATCCAGCATCACTGACATCATACAGAGCCAAGAATAGAAAAAAAAAGACATTTTAGTCACAGGAAATACCTGCACATACAGTACCTCACGGTCAGGTCCCCACAGGGGTGCACAAATGTTAGGATCCTGAATCTAAAAATGTAGCCTATACTCGACATGTTTGTCAAGCCATTCATACATTATGGAATAATGGCAATAGCCCATATTTATTTATTAGAATAGATTGAAATGGGTGAATGAAGGATGGTTTGCTGCAAATAGTTTTGGTGACTTGCAGTGTGTGAACTGACTGTAAGGCTTTGACCATCTACTTTTCAAAAATTTTTCAACAGCATTTAATGACTATATTTCAGTGAGACAATCCATGAAATGGATTGCTATATGAGACAAAGTTTTTGGAAAGAAAGTGACACCTCAGGGGGACAATCTGCAATTGAATGAAAGAGGCCCATTCATGGAGGAAAGCAGATATGCCCCAGGAGAAGGAGGGGGGGACTCCCAACAGCTGGGAAGTGGCTGGCAGCCAGCTGTGAGCGAGCTGGTGGCGGCAACTCAAGGTGGGTGTATCTATAACCATCAAAGTACCCCTGCCTTTCTGCAAGCACACTATAATGTTTGAATTTTTTCTGTTCTGTCACAGTACAAAAACACAACTGTTGAAGCTCAGCAGTTTTAATTAATTTTTCCCTTTTTGTTCCCTTGGAGGCAAGAGAACGAGCTTTAAAACACACTAACATATTAACACCTCATTAAGAGATAAACCTGTCAACAATGTCCTACAGGAAACAGACAGGAGCAGACAAAGAGCAACATATGCGTTTGTTTTGAGTCATATTTATTGCCTCCTGATTGTGAAGGGATCTCAATTTAGGTGGACATGTTGAACCTGGCCAGTGTTTATTAGTCTCTAATATCAACAGACAGCCAGCACTGACCATGCTAGCTGTCTGTTGATATTAGACTTGCATGTTTTACTTTACTTTTTTCTTCATTCTGTTTAAGCTTTTTACCTTTATCATGCAATAGCTTAAACTGCCATCCCTTATTGTGTTCAAGGACTGATTTAACACAAAGCCAAGAGACAACAGCTGAAAATATGCCTGAAGGTATTACATTTACAGTAATACTTACTAATGTGGACAATCCCTGAAAAAAAAACAAATTAACATACATGACTTGCAGTAAAAAATGTACTAAAGTATGCTACATTCTGGTATAGTCCTTCAAAGATCATTCTGCTCTGGCCTAAAGAAGTTCCTAAAAAATGCTTAAGGTGACAGGTTACATACATGTATGCATACATAAACACAGGCAGGAAGGCTACCTGTCACCTGGAGCCCCATGACAACCACTTAGCACATTAAAGTGGCAGTTTCCGCTATTTTCATTTGTATAAGTCACGATGTGTTACAGAATTAGCAACTACAGTTGTGAGAGAGCCTTGGCCCTGTGATTAAAATACTGCAGTGTTAATAACTGGTTGTCTATGGTGTCTCACAGAACTAACAAATGTTACTAATGCAAAAGTTACTGCTAATACTATATTTTTTAATTAGTTTAACACCCATTAGCAAGTTCCAGGGCTGAAAAGTAAAGCCAGTGCAAAATACCAAAAACTGCAATTCCTCGATTGGCCACTTGAGGGTGACAGCGAAAGTGAGTCAATCCCCACAGACTCGCATGATAAACTAATCAAGTGTGCAGCACAAATATGAATGGCTACAGCCTGCTACAAAAATACTTTTGGTCTCTGTAGCTAATTTAGCTCTTCATGACAGCTTTGCAGGGGGTGAATTTTTATATACTCATACTTTAAGACTTGCATGCATGCATCATGTAGAGCATGGCTGTTTTGACAAGCAGGTAAACACCTCAGCTAATGTGAGTCATTGAACTGAATCCCTTGATCAATAATCAGTAAAAGAGCTCTTGATTGATTAATGCATGCCATTATGTCCTTTAACCAAGACAATACCTTTTAAAGAAATCTCACTTATACACATAGAGCACTTACTTAGCTGTTGCTCATTTACATAGAGGACTGAGTTCATGCTGGGTGAATGTAGGCTGGAGGATGCAAACTGTCCACTCGGACTTCTGAATGTATGCAGCTGGTGCCTTTTGGAACATTTTAATGCAATTATCTGTCAAATAATATGGACTGCTGTGTGGTTAATAAACTGCACAGCAGTCCATATAATTACTAACAGTCTGTTGAAAAAGTTCTGTTTTGGTGAATGACAACCTCGTATTTTATTTGTATGTTACTTAGCACTAATTAGCAGGTGTCTATCTTCTGGTATCTTGAAATGCATCTAGGAACTTAATTGGGCAGTTTCGATGATCAGTGGGACATGAGAACGGCACATACAGGAACACCAGCCAAAAGATACTTTAACAGTTTGATAACTTTGCTCCAAAATAGAGGTTTAAAAAGCTTTTCCTCCTTGGACGTTATACTTCTGCCCCACTTATGCTGCTATAGAATTCTCCCATAGATTTAAATTCAGGTGTCACGTCTCTCGTTCATGTGGCAGACCAAGCTTGCGATCATTATCTCCATCCTTGGATAAATTGTGGCTCCATAAAACCAAGATGCTAAAATCTTGCTTTTAGTTTCTTGGCACACCTGACTATAGACTCCTAGGCTTCAAAACAGGTGCCCGCAAACAGTGGGTGACCTCACGGTGTCTACTTCCATCTATTAAAATGGTCAGTTTCTGCATTTTTCAACACTAAATAAGTCTGAGATTTTGCTTGAAGTAACAGAACAAGCAGGAACAGCCACAGTGAGCAAAACCAGCTTTCACTTCCACTTCCACTGTGCTGTGATGTTCACAAACTCATGCTGTGTGCGTGATGAAATCAGATCTTGGTTGTTCACTATGGCTGCCTCCTTATAATTTGGTGACCTATTGTGTTGAACTATGTTTGCTTTTATCAAGGGTAACAATAGGTGTTACCAATTTAATGTGAGTAAAGTCTTTCAGATTGCCAGCTTTAACGTGCCCATCTTTTCATACCTGGAGACTTGGTGAGAAGTCTTCTGCTCCTCCCTCTGCGTAACTCAGCCCCCAGCGTGGACCCGGACGTATACGATCGGCTGTAGCGAGATGACTCCGCCTTCTCCCCAGCACCTGTTAAGTCTGTGTCATTTCCCTGTGAGACAGAAGAGAGGGCAGGTGAGGGAAATGGGGATGTAGAACAAGATGTTACATCTTCAGAGGATTAAAAGAAGACATATTTTATTTGCACAAAAAACATTGCGTTGCACATGTAATGACAAAAAAAATGGAAGAAGACAGTTGCCGTTTTTGGCTCATGCACTAAACTGTGTTGTTTTGCCATATTCAAATTGTGATGAGTGAATAAACTTCTACAGAAACACAGACTATAAATTATTGATGTAAGTGTGTGTGACTGTGCATGTGTGTCTGGGATAGGGCCTCTACAGACTGAGCTCTTAGAGGCTGATCTGCACTGCAGTACCGTAGCAACAAAACACTGGGGGAATGGTAGTAGTTGCTAGGCAACAGTGCCGTGTTGCTTCCATGCTGCGTTTGATGTCATCCAGACCCAGATGTGGGGGGATGCATGCATACACACACACATATACACACACACACACGCATGCATAACGAAACATATAATCAATAAAAGAGCTCTTGATTAATGCATGCTGTTTTGTCCGTTAGCCAAGACTTCACCTTTGAAGAAAATCACTCATTTACATAGAGCACTCATTTAAGCTGCGGCTCATTTACATAGAGGGCTGGGACTGAGTGGCTCATGCTGGGTGAGTGTAGGCTGGAGGATGCAAACTGTCCACTCGGACTTCTGAGTGTGCGCAGGAACAAAGAGAGCCTGGATGTGTGAAAGTCATGGGGTGTCTGAGTGATGGTAGGCATTCAAGTTAGACACACACACACACACACACACACACACACACACACACACACACACACACACACATGAGACGGACTGCTCGGCCTGGGTATCTACTCTCACTGTGACTGTGACTGTGACAAGGTTAATCTGATCTTCCCTGATTGTTTATATCTTCCTTCTCACCTCTTCTCCAGTCACCGACAGCACGCTGCGGCTCTTTTTCATCCTGATTGGCTCGTTCTGGGCCCCAGGGCGGAGCGTTCCGGAACCCAGGCAGCAGAGCAGGTGGAGAGCCAGGACCGGAGAGGTCAAAGGTCACTGCAAGGTCAAACCGGGGTCAGACCGGGTCACAACCGGCCCCCATTGGAGCGGATTTGGCCAGCCAACCACCTCGCTTGCTCTCCTTCTGCACTGCAATCTTCAGATGGTTGGAAATAAAGAAAGCAGAAAAACAGTAAAGGAGCATTTATGCAGCCCTCGGAGGCTGTAGGTTCAGACGGAGGTGGCTGACCTTCGTTTTGATCTGTTGTCTTTTCAAAAGTCAAAGGTGAAGAAAGAAAAAAGTCACTCCATGTCGTCTTTCTCGGGCCAGATGAGCCAATGAACATCCCAGTCAGAGTTCATGATGTCTTTGCCAAAGGAAACCCTTTTCTCTAAAGCATCCATCCAACTCTGAGTACTCTTTGCAGTGATGATCCCCAGTTAATAACCTGATTCCGCATGAAGGCAGTATTTCCAACAATTAAAAATCCAAAGGCATTACAGAGAAACCTGGTCCTCTCCTTTCTCAGGTCAGTCATCCACAATATGAGCGGTCATGGTATGGATCCAAGTCCTGCTTTGAAACACATGTCGAGCATGATCTGAGAAGTCTAAATATCCTAGTTTGATCAGCCAGAGTCAATCCTGGAAGCTTTCTTCCTGTGAGAAAACAGAAATTACAAGTTAGTATGACCAGACAACAAAAATCATCAGCTAATTTTATGTTTGAGTCATCTTTCCTACCTTGTTTCACTGTCCTGCTTTTATGTAATGAATCCATTTGAAAATTTTAAAATTGGAAAATCCTTTCCTCCATATATCCAGTACTAAAGAAAACGTGAGTTTTTTCCCATAATACAAATTTCATGTATGAAAAAAAAATACTCATAACAATTTAAATTTAAAAGACTGAATTCTCAAGATATGGCTGGTCACCTAGTAAATTACTCAGACAGTATAGCCCTGTGTTTTGACTGGTCTTGCTGGAGCTGTACCTTAATGACTACCAACTTCTCATTTCAGCTCGGTGTGTATCCATTACTCATTCTGGCTGTAAATAGTGACACATTACAAAAGCTATATTAGGTGAATAATGAATTAAAGCATATGTATCGATGTGTGTGTGTAAAAGTCTGCATTTTAAATTCCTCTGTGCAGTTTACAAAAGTGGCTCTTGCACACTTCTGCACAAACTTTTCATCAGTCTTCTGACACAGTCCTCGGCAACAGTATTTTAAAAAATGTGTATTACTCTGGCTTTGTTTGTATGGCTACTGATGTGACCACCAGGAGCCCTGTGAGTAACGTGAGGGAAGGTTTGCACAGTGGTGAATAACTGCATGAAAAATGACTGTCAAACACCGCTTTCAAAGCCACTGGATTTATGGATTTGAAGGAGCCACCTTAACGGATTTCGCAACATTACCCAGGTGAGAACAACGGGACACATCAAATGTCTGTAGGCCGAACTGAGCAGAACGCCGTCGTGTGTTAATCATGGAACTAGAAATCAGGACTTTTCCAAAACGGAAGGAAACTGCGAGCAGAGGACTGTCGCGTGCCGCTGCAGGAGACATGGGCACGCGGGCGTCAAAAGCTGCTCGCAATCAAACAAATGATCAAACCGAACACCTGAGAGTGACAGAGACCGGAAGATGTTCCAGCCGCGGTCGGTCCGGTCATGCGTGTGTTCGTGGCGGGCCGACGGTACACGACGCTTTTATCACGGGAAGTAATTCGAGCGGTCCAGATTATAATCGTTCCTCCGCAGCACGGGTCTCAGTGCGAGGCAGGAATCCACGCTGCTGATACTCATCCGCGAGCGTTTCTGCAAACAGGTGAAGACAGCCTACCTGTTCCCGTGCGTACCGTCTCCCAAGCTGCCGGTCCCGCGAGCACACACCGCGCCGACCAACTGCTGAACGGAGGGAGTGCTTACGTTTCCGGGCGTCGCTCCTTTTTTTTTCTTCCCCAAGTACCGGCTGTCTTTGGAGCGCTTGCACATGGGAGGGGAAGTGCTTTGGTCGAGCTAGAAAAACAAGCCTTAAAACTCGTCAGGCGGCAGACATGACGGTGCCGTTTTAAGCCTGTATTTCCGTGTCGCACGGTGGTCTCCATCTCTGGTTCATTTGACCTTTCCAGTTATTCCCGTTTCTGCGTTAATAAAACGTGAGCCGAACCTTTCCTGATCAAACGGGACTGCCACTGTCAGCACTTTCATTTTTTTCATTAACTAAACCAAGGATTATATTTTTACAATATAGTGTATGTTTGGCTTTTGAAAATGGAGCAGATTTTAGACATAAGGATTTAAAATAAATCTAATGCTTGAACAGGTCCGATTTAACAGAAACTCCTCATACTGTGACACAACTGTGGACTTGTAACCATATATGGAATGTCATTGGATTAATACCAGTTAATAAGCATAGATACAAAACCTTTATTTTCACAATATCAAAACTGACAAACCTACAGAGATTTGCAGATAAAAGAAATTAAGAGAGAAAACAATGGTTAATACGTGGGCCGGGGTTACATTTCTGGTGCTGTGATGATGCTGAGCAGCAGCTCTCATATGTTAAATAGGAGCACGTTTGACAGTTAAACATAAGAGCAAATAAAGAGGAGGGAGGGCATTTTGTTTAATCCTGGTAGCAACAATTATACATGAATCAAAAGCAAAGACGGGGTATGCACTGAAGGAATTTCTTAAATGAAAAACTGAAGTGTCCTTTTAAGGGAAAACAAAAAAACCCTTCCAAATACTTCTAGGACTAATGACAATGTTCATCATAGAAAAAAGAAAAAGGGGGAAAACAACTACAAGTGTAGTGAAAGTTAAGCCAGGAAGTCATATCTACAGAGAGTGAAGATGACAACAAATGGAAATGGAAGGAGAGCAGGAAGAAATGGCCATCTTTATGTAGCTGAAGAGAAGTGACAACAGTCATGGGCCCATTGACCACCCCGTCCTTGCACCTTTCACAGCTGACTGCTCTGTCAGGTTTAGGCAGTAGGGCAAAAAAAATCCAGCTCTTCAAGCTGAAGCTGTGCAGGAGCTTCGCAGGGTTTGGCAGGTTTTCTGTCCAACTGCTCTGAGTTCACACTGACAGAACGGTCCAGCAGCAGGATGCAGGGCGGCTGGCGTGAAATGGTACTGGAGATCTCGATGCGTCGCGGCTGTCTGCTCGAAGACTTCACAGGAAATAGTCGGCTACTGGCTTCTTGGAGGGGATTCCTCTGGTCTCTTGTGGTGCTGCTTCAAATATGATGAACTCCCGCTGTAGATGCTCATCCAACTCCAAGATAGCTGCCACATTGCCACATCTGAGAGTCAGGAGAGGAACAGATGATAGGTTAGTGAGATTAGATATCTGCACACAAAAAGAGCCTTGTGCACATTTAATTAGCACAGTTTCAAACCTTTCAGGCCACAAGACCCAAGTTGACTGTGCTGGGAATCTTAATCCTTTATTTATTATTAAATTTAAACAAACGTGACAACTCATAAGAGTGATTCGGAGTCTGCCACCTGTAAAGACACACTTCACTTTGTCTTCATATAAAACTCTGGTGTCTCCTCCTGTGTGCAAGGCTGCACGGTTATAGCATGAGGACAACATTGACTCGTACTGAGTAACTCAGATCTGAATCACTTTCAAATCATGCAGACAGGTGTTCACTTTAGCTCATGCCATGTCTTTTTTTATAGCTCTTATATGTAATCCCATCCCATAAAACTTTGCTGTGCATTTGGTCTGAACACACAATCTGAACCTGGAAAATCTAACCACACATTCAGGCATCAGCTGAACTCCGTCAACCTTCAGAACAGTTATTCTCTGTAAACACTCAAAGGTAGACCACCACTCAGCTGGGTTTTTGCCCCCTCCTTCAGTGAAGTAAGCACAACAGAGCCAGGTGATATGGGAAAACAATCTTATCACAGTAATTTTTGTCTTATCAGTCTATCCATGTGTGTCATGCAGCACTGTGAAACTTAAAGGTTGCTTTTTACTCCTGAGATGTGAAAATGTCAGGTTAATTTGTTTTACACCTTTTTTCTATTAGTTGAACATGACAATGTAGCTTATACAACTGGATTTTAAATTAATAAATTACGACCACCTGCCTAATATTGTGTTGGACTCCTTTTGCAGCCAAAACAGATGGTCTGCAACAATGCTGAGGTAGGTGGTACGCATTAACTTTATCTGCAGTAGCTCGTCTGCTGGCTCAGACCTCACGGGCCAGCCTTCTCCCCGCATGCTTCAATGATCCTTGGCCGCCCATGACCCTGCCGCTGGTTCACCACTGTTCCTTCCTTGGACCACTTTTGATACCGACCACACCAGACCGGGAATACCTCCTAAGAGCTGCAGTTTTGGAGATGCTCTGACCCAGTCATCTACAAATCACAGCTGAGTACTGGTCAAACTCTAACCCTAACCCAACATCAACTCTGAGGACAAAATGTTCACCTGCTCCCTGAAATATCCCACTCTCTAACAGGTGCCACCATGAATCAGTGTTATGCGTTATCTGTGGATTTGTCCATCCATCCATACCTATGTATATATGATAAACAGAAATTTTAATTCAGACCAGTCAAAAGCTTCAAGTGTTACAGAAGAACACAAAATGGAAAACTAAATTCCCTGGTCAGTTCCAAATAAATAAAAGGGATATTTACACAAAAAATAAAATCAGATCCTATATAATTTCTTTTGTATAGTTTGAAAGTGTTTTAAATAGTTGGGAAACAACCCCACAAATCAAAAACACTCTGTACACATCCTTAGTACAAATTAAAAGGTGCTTTGAAATAAAAACAAAGGAGACCAAAGCAGTGACACATTCACTCGACTGTGGTCCACTTACGCTCCAAGGCAAAAACATAACTAAAAGACCCAAGAAGATCAGAACTGTCTGAATGAAGCAGCCAGTGAGGCTCATATATAGATCAGATGTGCTGCATGGCCACAAACCCAAGGTGGCGAAACAGCAGACAAGGAATACCTGTCTGTGTATGAAGCATTATGAGAAGTCAAAACATTACACAACAGCTTTTAATGCTCATTTATCACAGGGGCAACCAGTTCCTATTTCAACAACAGTACGGCAAACAGAACAAACTCTCCATTTACAAAGTAATCCACCATGAAAGTGAGCTTGCCTGGCCGATTCAGTGGATGACGCAACCAAAGTTGAGCACGGTTCAACTTCTGTTGCGTGGCAAGTCTCTACAGAGCAGGTATGCCTTTAGGAAGTGCTGGCAACTTAACGCTGCACACTTTAACTCCCTGGCAACTTTTTCTAGTAGAGACAATGTGATCCAATATTTCAGTGACCAAATCACTATGTGATGAGGACATCCTTTCCCATTCACAATATCTGAGATTAATGTAGCCATGTACCTGTAGCAGTAGTTGGGTGCTGACCACACAGTGAGCACCGTCTCATTGAAGTGCCACTTGTAGCCCTCCATGACTAACTGATGTGCTCGGCAGATCATGTGGATGTCGTTGGCAGCGTTGAACTGAGCCACTACGTCGCTCCCGAATAAGTAGCCAGCACCTCTGGGACTCACCCCCCACCCTGTGGTGTCTGAGAGCAGAGAGAGACTGGTCACACAAACATCTCCATTATACACTGCTGTATATCCAACTGGAATTCTCTCACTGCTGTTTCTTCCTCATGCCAAATGTTTCTCTCTACATTTTCAAGTTATAAGTCTGTGCATACCTTCAGGGTCTGACCACAGTAGGTCGCACATTGGCCCATCATGGGGCACTTCCTGTTTTCTGTCAATGGTCCGAATCTGGTCCAGCGTCTGGATGGAGGGAGACAAGCCCCCGTGCACACAAAAGATCTAAAGACACAGAATCAAAACAAACCAAACAAAAAGTTACAGAGGGAGTTTTAAAAGTAACATGTTCAAGAAAAACGATCTGAACAATGTTGCCAACCTTTCCATCGATGATAGCAGAGAGGGACAGGTAGTCGAAAATCTCTGTGCAGTATCTCCAGACAGTGACGGAGCCATACTTGCGGAGGCACTCGTCGTAGAAGCCGTAGACCTGGGTGATTTGCCGAGACTCGTGGTTCCCCCGGATCAAGGTGATCCTATCTGGATAGCGCACCTGAAGCGCGCAGTAGAAACAGAAAGATGAAGAGAAGGGAATTTCATGTTGCTGTGACAACCCATGGGAAAGTAAATGTACAAACTGACTCCTGTAGCTCTGCACTGGGTAGACAAACTTCATACGTACCTTAAGAGCTAGCAACAGAAGAAATGTCTCCACGCTGTAGAACCCCCTGTCCACAAAGTCACCCATGAACAGATAATTTGTCTCCGGGACATCTCCGCCCACCTGTCACGTGGAAAAAAAGAAGAAGAAAGAAGCAGTTTAAGAGATGCATACTGGCAATTTTACAAGTCGCTACGCCAACAATATAAATACTGTGACAACCACTATTAGTGGTCACTGGTTACTAGTAGAAGTGCTAACACAGCGCGGTGGAAGCTGACAGTAACGGATGAGCAGCTTGGAGGCGTTTCATGCCTGTGACACCAACAGTTATTTGTGTCTTTGCAACAGTTTTTCACTTAAGCCCCCCCCCCCATACATGTAGCAACTCAAAGTTCCAATAATACTTGCTTTGTTGGCTTCTCTCCTTCACTCTTCATTATACTTTGTGTACTACTTTCTGGGAAGCTTCTACTGCAGCATTTACAGAAACATAACATGTTGTCTTGTCAGATCCACTCCGCGTGTGACGCATGAGTGTGGGGAGGTGCACTCACAGTTACAGCAAGGAAAGGAGAAACTAGCACGACCATAAGTAAAAGCAGTGTGCAGTAAACACTCTCACAGTGGGCTGAACTGAAACCCATACACATAAATGAGTTGAGTAATGTGAATAGATTTTTTAAAAATTTATCTTAGTCATCGTGCAGTTTTTTACTAACACTTATTCACTGAATTTACATTCTTAAATATAAGTACACTGTTATTGTAAAACTTTAGGAAAGCAATGTTTAAGCTGAGTCTCCTGTTGCCTTACACAAAGAATGATACCCAGAATCCTCCTCAGAGTGAGGAATGAGTTCTGCCTTTAACACTGGTACTGAATCAGTACTCTGTATTGTCAGAAACCCAAAGTCAAGGCATATAGTTCCAAATAACAATGTTTAGTAGTACATTACTGTAAATGCAGCATCAGAATGAGATCTCTGTACAGCATCACAGGTAAACACTGCAATATAATCCAATCACACCCAAAAAAAGTTTGAAGTTTATGAAAAGGAAAACTTACTCTAAAAAGTTCTTTCAAGTCATAGAACTGCCCGTGTATATCCCCACAGACCTGTAAGGAGTAACAGGAGAAACATTATTACCACATTTAACTGACCGCAGGCAAATTCTGAGCAAACAGTCGAAACATGTTACTCACCGTAACAGGAGAATCTACTCTCTGGACATTACTTTCTTCAACCAAAATTTCTCTAAAAACAAATAAAACAAACAAATAAGTAACCAATACATCACACAGACATGTTCAACTATGATTTCATGTACAGCACAAGAAGATGAAACAAGCTCCCCCTAGTGGCCACATCACACGGTTACTTTAAAACCAAATGTGATGACAACTTTAAAAAACAACCTGAAAAGTGTGACCTTTGAAGCCCAATGACAGAGTTTGGGGAGGTCCATCACCTAAGCTCCTCCACCAACTAGAACACTCTTTCAGATTTAAGACTGGACTGATATGTTTCCCCATTATCAAGATGAAGATCCTTCATCTCCCCAAGTAGAAATCTGACTGTTTAAAGTGAAAAAGGTACAACAGCACCACTAAAATCCGATAAATACAGTAAGATTACACAATAAAAACATGGACAAAAAATATATAAAAAGCTATGCAGAAGTGGCCATATGTACTTTTTGTGTTTACTCATTGATTAGTTTATCCCTGAGCTATGTGATTATTTAATAACCAGAAGCAATCGATTGGTTGACAAAAGGTCAGTAAAGAAAGTCAATTTAATAAGACTATATTGCAGTTTGTGTCCAGTAGTCTTATCCAGATTCTTCCAGGCTCAAAATGGCCTTTGGTTGGTCTGCATAAAGTTAATCCCCTTTGGAGTTGCGTCTGGAAGGCAACCCGGTTTAAAACCGCCAAACTGAACACGCGGTGTGACCTGCTGTGACGTCCCCTTGTGATAAGAGAGCAGCTGGAAGTAGCTATGGGTCTGCATACAGTTCGGGCAAAGAGTCTGTGTTCCCTTCATTAATGGAAGCTTATGCATGTTACTTTGGATCATTTTATATACAATATATTTAAACGGAACTAAATTTCACCCCCTCTTAAAAAATACTTTTTAAAATCACAATCCTGGAAAATGTCCTATGAATACAAAATCCTTCTTAGTTGGACCAAGAGTTTTGATACGCAGGAAAAACCTCTTATTATGGAAACATAAAACAACAGTTTTCAACCGAGACTCAAGGGTGTATAATTTAAAGAAATTACAAGTTGTGGCCTTACTCCCAGCATACTGATCAGTACCTGGCTTTGGCACACAGTGCTTTGACTTCGTTTTCCTTGATGAGCTCACAGCGTCTGAGCTGCTCTATCTGCCGGTCCAGGTCACTGATGTCCCCCATTGTCACACACATAGGGAGAACTGCTCACACACCGCAGTCACACACCGGGCTCGCTTAAATATGAGCCTCCAAAAGCGAACAGCCACAACAGCAACTTTCTCAAAGGCAGACGGGGATCTTCAGCCTTTAAACATCAGTGTACTGCTACGAATGCGGAACTGAAGAGAGAAAATATAAATGATGTTATTCAACTGAAGACATTTCGAGCTAAACATCGCAAAAAAAAACATCCTGGTAGGCGGATAATCCGGTTTAGTTGACTGATTGCTGTGTGATAAATCGCGCCCGGTCCTCCTTAAAGGGGTTCCTAACTACACGCCAATCTAACAGGCCAACTATTAAACTCACAAGACAGATATGTTTACACGAAACACAGACAAACAGTCCCCGCAGAAAGCTGATGTTACCCGTCAGGGAACGCCAGGCCTCGGGCGTACCTTAACAGTAAGCTAATATTAGCACATTAGCTTACATCACCGCTAACGACGTCAGCGAACAACTGATTCTTTGATAACTTAGCCAACCATTTTGTTTGGGAATTTCACCAGATGCTTAACAAAAATGTCTGACAGCTGGTATCCACTAATCCCACATACTCGATGTGCTAAAAAAAAGACATAAAACATGTTTAACTTAGTTAACAAAATGTTGCATGTTAGCGGGCTAATCGATGCTGACCTGAGCTAACTTACTTGGTGTACGGCGTCAACGCTGGTTAATGCTAACGTCGTCAGCAGGCTAGCTAATGCTAGCAGCACAATTTAAAAATGACTCAACGCGAAAACGTAAAACCAGAGAGCGTGAGAGAAATGTTACGAAACCAACGTTAATGTGTTTCATTCCATGGATCGTGGGCGCATTCGCTGTTCACTGGCCCCTCTTCTTCCCCCGGTCTCGCCTTTGCCGGTCTTGTAAGAAATTCTGTTCCCCCGTGAAAATCTGTTCCCCCTGTGTCGGGAGCGCGCACTGCAGCCAGAGAGGCGGATCCGACAGTCTTCACGGCGCTTCTGATCGTTTTCTCGGTAAAACGACTCGACAAAACTTTCATGTTAATCTACAGGTCCTGGTAAAAATAGAGACAAAAACAAAAAACGCTACAATAAATAAGAAATAAATCTGGTCTTGTGTCGGTATTTTTCTTACAGTTCCGTGTTGTTTTTTAATCGCCGACGCCGAGAGGATCAAAGTGTTTTCCAACTTTTGTCATGGTCACTTTAGCCGGACAGATATCAGTCAGCCACCAAACAGTGTTTTCCAACACATCACATGTATTTATCATTCTCTATTGCTGATATGTTGAAGCTAGCTCATGCCAGGACACCAAAGATTAGACTTGCTGAAAAGTTGAGAGTGTAGGCTTTCAGGTAAATCCCTCTGTAATGTAAAATATTATGGGATTAATGAGAGATATTTCTAGTTGCTAACTTTTGGTAGTTAATGTCTGTTGTGGTGTGTTTTGTCTGAAATAATCATCTCTAGCATATGTATTACATACCTAAAAATATTCCTCTATCAGTCTGTGAAGTATGAGAACAAAGTTCCTCCCTTTCTTCAATTGAGAAAAAAAAAGCTTTTAGAAACATCAAAGGGGAACACAATATTTCGGCCTGAGGCGCACACCATGTAATGTTTTCCTACCCTATAGATCAGTGATTGACAAATCATCTTGATATTTGGGTTGTTCAGTCTCACCATCAAACACAACTATCCTGGAGAATTTGAAAACATTTGCTCCTTATTTGCCAAAGTTACACGGGGGAGCCAAATATTTCAGCCTTCTGAAATATTGTGTTCCCCCTCCATAACATGGGAACAACTTCGTTTACCAGCAAGTCTTTCACAATGTTTATTCCTCTCATCAAACACAACTATCCTGGAGAATTTGAAAACATTTGCTAATTATATAATTATAATTATAATAAAGTTAATTCGAGATATCTCGCTTTTTGTTCTGACTAGTCATAATTCTAATTAAAGATATCTTGAATGACATCGTCATTCAAGATATCTTAAATGTATTTTTAGATAGGCGATAAATAGTTTTGACTAGTGCAAATTAAATTCTAGATATCTTGAAAGTAAATAAAGACTAGGCATAACTAAATTAGAGATATCTAGAACTGTAATTTTGACTAGTCAAAATTCCCTTTAAGATATCACCAAATGAATTAAGAGATCTCTTGAGTTAGACAGCTTTATATTTAAGATATCTTAAATCTACATTGTGACTAGTCAGAATGACATCACTGAGATCTTGAATTAGTATTCTGTCTAGTCAAAACGTCACAGATTTACGGAGAATTTTGGCGAAATGTTTATAAGGCAGTTTGTTAAAACGGCCTGCCATAAGTTCAGTCCGTTCACTTTTAGTTTACAGCGCAGATCTGCCACATCCAATATGGCGGACGCGCTGAAGCAACAGGCCCACCCGCTCAATGCGGGGGCTACGTACATATGTCTGAGACTGCGCAGACGCCACCAACGGACGTTTACGGTTGCTTAGTAACGTTTATGAACTGTGTGGTTGACGCTACTGTGGTAAGTTTCTTTAAACAGTGTCAAAATTAAGTGATATTATCCGTAATGTGTTTCACGCAAATGTTCAGTTGTTCTTTTAAGTCTTAAAGAGTCAAAGTCACGTTCATTATTCTAACTTTTTCTTCATCTTCACCGCTGCGCTGACCAGTTAGCGCGAACTAGCATGAATACACAAAAATTGTGTAGTATTAATACACGGTACGTGTGTGTTACACATAAACAAAACCCAGCGCGGAAATCTTCACGTTTCCACTCGATATATTTAGTCTTTTTCAATTAGTCTCAGTAGTAACCTGACTATATGAGGTGAGACACTGCCTTTAGATCATAAACTCCAGGACTGTGGTAAAAAAAAAAAAGCATATATTTTGAACCTTTTTTAATTTACTCAATAATTTAATAAAGTAGTTCATGAAATGAACTGAAAATGGCAGAAAACTGCAAAGATTTCTGTTAAGTAAGGAAGGTTTTTCTTTAATACACAATTTGCAGCCCTCCAAAATATTTTTTTTTTCAATTTTTATTCCTTTATTCATCTTTCTAGGATTAAAATTTAGAAAGACATTTGTCATATCGAACAAGAACTTTGGTTCATGTTGATTTTTTTAAAATCAAGTCTAAAACTTGATCTAAAAACAGAACCAAGAGACTCGCCTTTACTAAATGCATGGCCGGTCCATAGCCGCCCTCCAAAGACCACCTGTGAAGGTGTGCCTGGGGAATAAAGCCTTGTTTTCAATAAAGATTTGCCTTGTGAAAAAAACGCAGTGAGAACCACTTTGCTGGAATAGCTAGTTAGCTAAAGAGTTCACTTCTTCACAGCATGAGGCAGTGACTCTCACTGAGTCATGTGCTGCTACAGGAAACAGCAGAAACCTGTCCTCCTCTGCCTCACATAACAGTCTAAACTTAATGTGACGTTTCAGGTACAATGGAGAATAAAGGAGATGAAGGTGGAAGGCAGGCAGAGGACAGTGGAGTGGCTGCCCTACGTGCTCCAGAGGTGTGAGATTTTTTTCGTTTCTTTTCTTCGTTACTGCTTTATAACAGCTCACTGATGCAGTGTGCATATTTATTCAGGTGCCGTGCTGCTGCAATCACAGTCTTAACTGTTGGATGCACAAAATATTACGACGTTGGTCATAAGAAGTCTAAAATGTGAAAATGCGACATGTGTGTCTCACAGGAGCGCCAAACTC
>JAMQGT020007221.1:0-10373 GCA_024447675.2 Pterophyllum scalare
ATTTCTACTGGAATGAGGTAGCAATACATTGTTATGTTAGGTACTTGGTTGGTTGCATTGCTTACATCTTTATAATCATTTTTTTCTTTTAGTGGTCCAGGCTTCTGAGATGAGAGTGAGTATCTAGTGATGTCTGGGAACAGATTTAGTTAATTATCACATGGTGACATATCTTTTCTTTTGTTGTTTCATAGATTTCTGCTGACAGAGACCAGCTTTGGTAACGTCAGATGCTTCACAGCGGAGTCCAGGTGATAAATCTGTTATCGTCTCCTTATCATATTTGATATTTCAAAGTTTTTCCTGTCTTAATTTATTAGAGACCTAACTTTCATTTTGAAAGAACAGAAAGAAATTTCAAAGTGCTCTTTTCTTTTCTTTTCTTTTCTTTTTTTTTTTTTTACATTATAGCCAAATGATATTATTAACCACATCTCCCAGTAGTGTAACTACACCAGAGAGGGAAGCATGAAGCGGTATATGATCCAAACACACAACAACAACCTGTTCAAGGCATCAGCATTTCCCAGTGGATTTATCTCGCACACCTTTGAACTCAGTCAGAGAAACAAGTTTCTTAAGTTTCAGATCTTTCTGCAGGCTGCTTAAAGCAGCGGGGGGTCGCACTTTCTTCTTCACCTCTGCTCAGCTTTTGGGAAAAACAGCACAACATAAACTAGGAATTCTCAGCTACTCTGACCTGTACGGTTGTATCATAAATGCACAGAACGCATCCCGGAAGCAGCTTCAGAGTTCAAAATGTAAACAATGCTATGACTGGCTACAACAAAGCCTGGGACTCAGTGGGGAATAGAGTCAGTTTGGAGCTCGTCTCAGCATGAGAAACAGTGTCTGACATGTAAATATGTTGAGCCACAGCAATGACTTTTGCACATTTAAAACCCCGAATGGCAGCAAGAGGTAACAGTTTAAACTGTATCTTTTATACAGATAAACACAGGCATAACCTGCTCTGTCTGCGAGGCGTTATACCGCAGGGATGAGAGGGAAGAACAATCTAACGTGGGCTAGTGCCGCTTTCTGTGTACAGAAAGCTGCTTTTATTACACTGTTCATAGTTCTCTAATAATTTTATATTTTCAAACCTCGGCTCATCCTGCACGTTCCAGAGTCACAATTCAATTTGATGAAAAAGCAAAACAGATGAAAAAGTCTGCAGTGTTTCACTTTGAGGAGAATCATTTCTCAGGGAGATTTGTGTTTTCTTCTTGGCGTTGCAGCGCGGAGGATTTCAGAACAACTTTTTGATGCTTTTGTCGCATAATCTTCCAAATGACTCTGATTGCAACTTAATGTAGAAAAATGAAACAAAACAAAAAAAAGAAAAAAGAAAGAAGGAGAAATAAACACTTTCTGGGTTTCTGCAAGTGCCTGGCCAGGCAGATGTTGCGATTCAGTACTTGCAGAGTCCTTCATTTGCTACAGTATCAAAGCACTCATTTATATTCTAGATTATTTTCAATTCATGCTAGAAGCAGGAAACATTCTCTGTACCCAGCTCTGTTGTTCAGTCCAGGTCACCAGGCTGTGTTACGGCATGTGGAGGTTAGCGCTTTGTTAACTGAAGCATTTATACAGCCATGTGAAAAGTTTTCTAAATAAGTTCACCCTTACTGCGTCCACAGGAGTGCTCTGTGTTGAAGGGTTAATGAACTGAAGCAATGCGTTCACATCCACAATGATGTAAGAGACTGATAACGTCATACCGATAACAACTGCTTCAGGTTATTGCTGCTAAAGTGGCTCTATGAGCTACTGAATCATGGGGTGTACTTAGTTTTCACAGGACTGCATGGAGTCCTGTGAAAAACACGACTGTTCACGGTCATTTGCTCTGCAAAGACAGCATTTCTGCCATAAACCCTGCTAATCAAAGCGCCCGTTTGCCTTCCATTCTTCTGGGAGAATCTAATGACACTAAACTGCTCTTTTAATTGGAAGAAATTAAAAGTGGGAATATATTAGCCAGCTCACCTTTATCATGAGGACAAAACTAATACTCCCACACAGAGAGCGGCAGAGGCCTTTTTCTTTTTTAAACCAATCTTTTAACGTTGCCCCCGGTCTCTCACAGTCACCATCTTTCTTTCTAAGCTGCTGGTGCTAAGAAGCTGGTGGTGCATGCTTTGAAGTGCACTACAATACATCACATTAGTTTAATAGAAAGCGGAGTGTCAGTAGTTTTGATGGTATTTAATATTATATTGGGACACACACAGTATTCTGTCTTCCGTGCTTGATCAATAGCTTTGTTTGAGTTTGGCAAACTTTATATACAATATCTAACGCTCGCAGATGAGCAGATATTACCATTGCAGCTTTAAAGTGAATGATTGAGTGTGGGCTGCTTAGATTTCTCAAACTATTACATTACAGAGCTTGAAATGTTGCCATGATACTCATGAAGGTTCAGCTTGGAGTCCTTGAGCTACTGCATTTTTCTAGACCAATAATTCTACTGGCCTTTCACTGAACTACGAAGCAAAACAATATAACTGAGCTGCAGATCGATACTTGTTTTCACTCACTGATCTTTGGTTGGGTGCAAACACTGTTCTGAAAAGAGCATTTTTGTCCGACCATAAAAATAATTTCTGTGCTTTAGCACAATTTAACTACCTGCTTTTTGTCATTTTGAAAGCACCAGGCAGCCGTGGATGAAAATGCAAGGCATCCTAATTTTAAAATGCTGCTTCCAAATTTAAAGGAACATTATAAGTTAGTTTAAAAGTTTCAAAGTCTGAAGACAAGAGCTTCACAAAGTTGGGTACAAATGGAGCCCATCATACAGTACCAGGATTTCCCACTGATAGGACTCAGTTTTTTTATTTACCTGTGTAGCAAATGCAGGTTTTAATGTCAGGTACGCCTGACAAACGAATAAGCATTCTGCTACTTCCTGGATGCTAATCTGCTATATTTCTACCATTAAAATGAGTGCAGAGCAACATCCCACCTATAAATTTCCCCGAAGAACAGTGACTATAAGTTTTGATTTTGTGGCAGAAATCGCCTATTAGTCCAGACCGTAAAACTTAATTTGGGGAGTGGTGGCTCTGTAGTGCTGCCAGTTTCAGTTTTTGCTGATTTCTTTCTGGACGATTCGCACATAAAACTCGCTACCTGGTCGCCTTTAAAATGGCCATGCTAAGAAAAGCACGGTCACAGTAGTTAGAGCACAAAACATATTGCAGAAAAGGACACTGCAGTGTTCCAATTACACGGCTAAATTACACAAACATGAGCCCCGTACCTGCTGCGTTAAGGCTTTGAGCCAGCCTTTCTTCAGGAGCTGAATAGAAACGAATCTTTTGCCAGTTAAATTAGCACTTGTCAGCCGCCAATTAAATGAACACAGTACTCAGGGAAGACTGAGTTTTTCCTCTTAGTATTTTTAGCATTGTTTAAGACAGTTACTCGAATCCTGTTAATGATCCGCCTCCTGAGGTGAGACACATTGTAGATCCATCTCTGAAGACAGTTTCTCTTCTGACAAGAAGCGGCTTTGCTCTTTGTTATTTCAGCCTGAAATTATTCTCAAATTAGTGGCACATTAATCACAGTGACAGCTCCAAATGTAAATGACTCTTTAAAAAAAGAGAGGACTTTATTGTAAGCGTGTTCAGCGACCAGCAAAAGTGCCGCGACAGCCTGAACTCGCGGAAACTCTTCACTCCGTGCTTGATATGATTATGCAGGTTTTCTTGTCAAACGGTGGTCTGATGGGTCTTGGACGGTTTGCTTTCCTGCATAATTGAGGACGATTAAAATGAAACTGTGCGTCGCCATGCTGCTCTGCCCAATTCTGCATCAAACAGACCATTTGTGAATTAATCTAACCAGGCTGTCAGAACTGTCTGTTTCCTGTCAGAAGTTCAGCATCAATAATGGGGGCCTTACAAGTCCGGCAATGGCTTCCTACAGTTCGTCAAACCTACGTGGCGGCTGACAGGCGGTTGGAATTGATAGGGGATGTCGTTATGAAGGTTGTTATGCTAGACTCCTTGAGTCTTTTCCAGAATGTACTTTTAGAGGAGCTGCCAGTCAGCCGCCAAGCTTCATGACAGGCAATTTAATCTCAAGGAGAAAGGAGGTCTTCAGAGTATGTGACAGCAGAGAACTGGGAGACAAGTGCAAACCCAAACCACCAGCACCTCGTAACCTAATGCTGCACCGTATGTACAGCAGCGTGATAACAGTGTATGCAGATATATAAAGCAGTTAGTTAACAGGCACAGGAATAACACAGCGGCGCTTCAGATGTGTTTCACTGTCAGTAGGAGCTGCTGCACAGTTTCTACGCACCGGTGTTAATCAGAAGAAGCTGCCGGCTCTACAGCTCATGTTGTGTTAAACGCTTGCTCTTCTTCCTGAAGGGGAAACACCAGCCAACGTGGCCCAGTGAGCACGAGACTCAGTTTGAATGTTGTGGGGAGGTTTTGTATTGGCCCTGGAAATCTGTGGCTATATACGGTCAATTTTTAGTCCTTCATTTTATAATAAATATATACAAAGCAACCGTAAATTGTAGCATTCAGCCCTAGAATGGTTTGAATAATCAGAACATTTCTTGATAGCACAAGCAGGTCAAGGATAGATTTATCTCAGTTTAGGCCCAAATGTTATTATGCCACCAAAAAAACCTCTAAATGTTCAAAAAGAGACAGTCGATTCACTTTTTTGTTTTTTTTAATCTGCAAAATTTAAGTAAAATTTCACCACTAAGTGACAGTGTTTTATGAGCAAGTGTTAGCGTAGATCTGGAGTGGTGCAGTGTTTAACGCTGTTGCCTTTCTGAAAGAAGCTGGAGTCGTCCTGTGGAGCGTGAATGTTCTCCCACAGTCCATAGTTAGGTTAAACTGGCTGTAGGTGTGGATGTGAGAGTGTGTGGTTGTTGAGACTTCTTCCAGCTGTACCCCACCTCGTCCCCTACCACAGCTGGGATAGGCTCCAGCCCTGTGACCCTAAACTAAAACTGGTTCATAGATGGTCTGAAACTCCCCCATTTACAGTTTGGTAGATAGGATTGTATTATCATTATAAGCTGACCTCTGCTGTGCCACAGCAGTGGGGATTTTTTCTAAATAAACAAATTATATCCTTTAAGGCTGCTGTTAAGCATCTTATTGGCCCACTGTTACATTAATTACACATAAAACAGCTAAAAAACAATCAAAGAAGTAAAAAAAAAAGGAATAAAGACTAAAGGAAAATGTAAACACTTCAAGCATTTTACCTGTTCAGCTGATACCTGTCCACTTATGTCCACTAATTAATTACTGTAGGCTGAATCATCCATCGCTGTAGGTGAATGTAATTAACTGTGACTCTGTGCTCTGTTGCTGGAAGTGGAAGATAAACTTCCCACTCCTTTCTCTCTCTCTCTCACACACACACACACACACACACACACACACACACACACACACACACACACACACACACACACACACACACTGTCTTTTTACAGAAGTGAAGAGCAGCTACCTAATCCTTTGGACCTATTCTGTTTGTGACACACAATTAGCATCATAGCGACTGGATAGCGCCATATTATTTCGTTGCAGCATCCTTATCTCAGTCACCGGGTCTCACAACTTCTTGCAGAAACTCAGCTAGACAATTAGCACATAGCGAGCATTAGCAATAACAACGTTGATCTTTGCAGTCCATAAGAAACAATACCAGCATGATTACTCCAACAGCTGTCTCCAGCAGTGCAAAGCTACTCTTATCATTTTTACTTTGAAAACCAAGCATGATTTCTGTCTGCGCATTGCTGCTTTGTTGATAAGAGTTGCTAGGTGCTTCAGCCACTGTTTGCCACCTATAACACCTGTCCATGCATGTCTGCCTTTCCATCGGCATTTCTAAAGGACGTAACATCACAGCAGTCAGCTTACAGTTAGTACGTTCAGTTTACTTCTATTTTTTTCAGCTTTCGTGTCTCTTCATGTGACCTTTTGTATGGACCTCTGGGCTGTCATAATGCCCAGTGACCATTCCTCTGGCCTTCCAGTAAAAGCAATAAAAGCCTGTGATGAGTGTTTTTATTTATTTTATAATTACTGAGTAGCTCAGAAGCTGAGAGGCTGCACATGGTGAAAAAGAAAGCTAATTGGTGCTAATGGGGCTCCACAGTGTAGTAGTTTACACATCTGCATGGTAAGTGAAAGGATGCTGGTTCAGATCCAGCCAGAGACTCAAATACCCTTTGGGGCTCCATCAGGTGGTGAACTTGGTTCAATTAAGCATGTGGGCTGTGGTGTTCTTTAGTCTGGTGGAAATTCAGTCAACAATTCCCACTGAATTCACTGATCGTGGGAATTCAGTCAACATAAAGGCCTGAGCTAAAAAGAGAAGGAAGCCCGAAAAAACATCAACAACAAAGAAAGGGCCAACATGAAGAAAAGCAGCCTATGAACTCTCAGTGCACCACCATGCCGGGACCCTCAGCAACACTAACATCTGACCATGCTGTAAGTGATCCTTTAGTTCCAACTTAAATAATATTTCCTTGGAGACAGTAACTCCAAAACACATTCATGATCCCAGTGGGATAAATCTTTTTTTTTTTTTTTTTTAAATAAACCCTTAAACACAAAGCAGCCCACATCAACTGACTAACACATGAGCCCTGTGGGGTGTTGCTTGGCTGGTGCTCAGTGGGCCAGCGGTCCAGAGGAGGAGATGCATAGCGGCAGATGTTTCTCTCTTTAGTTTAAATCACATAACAGGTGATGTCATATTTACACAGCGCTCATTTGCTTATTTGTCGTATAAACGTTCTTGTGGGCTTTTCAGACCTTTTTGGACCTTTTTTTTCCAGTAAAGATGAAATCGGTTTTCTCACAGTGACAAACATTAAAAGTAAACAACAAGACTGAGAAAATCAGGGCTTCAGATTTGAATAATGCATCTGACTCTCTTGTTGCTTTGCCGACATCTTTGACATGTCAATCAGCGTAGGCGGGAGCGTTCTGTTAATAAATTTGAGTTTTATAACTGGTGGCTGTGCTGTTCGTCTGTTTAACTCTCTGTGCAGTTTTTATTTCTGCTCTTTCATGACCTCACACAGTTATGTACTGCATGTATGTGAAAATACTGATGCATTCTGTAGCTCGTTCATAGATGGTGTTTTGATGGTTCTGCAGCTGTCCCGGCTCTGACTGTGTTTCATCAGGATTTTCTTCTGATTCAGGTGAACTGACAGTTCTGGCCTGCGGGATCATCAAAGAGGAAGAGAGTAATGCAAAGGACCTTTCTGTAAATAGAGACATCCTTTCTTCTGGACTGCAATTAATCTTTGGAAAACTCTGAATGCTTCTTCCTGAACTCTGTGGACATCAAAAAGAGGAGCGGATCCTATTAAAAGTACTGATCACTCAGCGCTCCTTTTTGAAGGACTCCATATGATTAGCCTTACTGGACAACAGGATTTAATCTGACATCATACTGCTTGTAGTGGAACACAACAGTGAACTTTGCCTATATGTTATTTCTAGAGTAACACGTCCTCTACGGGGGATTTTTTGTTTTGTTTTGTTTTTTTGCATCACATGTTGTCCAGCGTGAACAGCAGGTCAATATGTTGTATAAGCATTGCAAATGAACACAAAATGCATTGTGGCTTTCTTCTCTAACAGAGTGTAGTTGGAAAAGTTTAAATATGGGTTAAATATAATTAAACAGGGTGGTTTTCAAAGAGGTGCACAACCACAATCGAGAGGGGTTCGACCCGGATGCTAAAGTGAAGAATCGCTGCACCGAACCGGCACTAAGAATGGCGTCAAAGCTAACAGCTGTTACCAGACAGACCAGTTGTGGTCTGCTGTTCCTCTGAAAAATCATCCTGTCATTTCCTGCCACTACTATTGGATTTTTAAAATTAATTTATTATTATTATTAATTCTTTTTTGTAATATGGCTCTGTAGTTCAGATTTTTGACAAGCGTGTAGTGTAAATTAAACACAGCATCTGGCCGCCAGCTGGACGATGACAGCAGCGCTCCTAAAGCTGCCTTCAGCTAGTTACTCAAGTATGATTTGCTGATCACCTTTTCGTAGGTATCGCTGACACTTCCTTTGTCTGTGTAAGTGATGACATCAGTAATAAACTATGGTTGTGTAACTAAAGCCGTGCGTCTTTTAACCATCTGTTTGCCAACGTGCAAAAGGTCCCTGGTTTGATCCCAGGAGGTGACACAAATTGAGGTGACCCCTCAAAATGATGGTCTCCAGAACATGAGTTTCAAGACTTTGGAGATTATGTGATTAGCAGGTAAAACCGCACACTGTTTTATCTCTACTGAATAAACCGGCACAGAATTCCATGCAAACGTTCCTGGCTCCCACAGGCTAATGAGGATTTTTCTTCTAGTGCCACTGTGAAGTTCCCATTTGTGTCTTTGGATGAAATGTCTTAGCAACTGTTGGCTGCACAGAAGTGGAATTTGGTGCAGATGATCCCTGTCCGCCCAGTCTTCAGTGAAATAACTTTAGCAATCCTGGAGTTTAGTGAGGTAATTCCTGCAGGATGAATGACACCTCATTCAGCCTCGGCTGTATGTAGCCGCATTCTAAGTTAAAATGGCAAAATGATGTTTTCACACACGATGTCAGGGGAATTAGACCGTTCACAGACGTCCTTTCTTACATGTAGCACAGCTTCAGACGCACAATATGAGAGGCACTCAGGTTTAGGTGACGGAGCTTCTTCAACGGAGCACACAGGAGGCACACAGCAGGCAGGGCAAACATATGATGCCTACCTAACGAGTGTGTGTGCTGTTCTAACACTTGCACGGTCAGACATCAAACAGACTGTACCAGGGAGCTGGCAGGTTAAACACAGTGTGTTGGACATTTGCATTGTCACATTGAGTAATGGCTAAAAGCGTTGGGTGCTGCAGCACACGTCTGAATGCTGATGTTAGTGCTATTATTGCCATGCTTGCATAGCATTTAGCTCAGTGCTCCACTTTGTCCAAGTAAATGGACTTCTCTCCTCTGAGCACTTTAAACACTTGTGACTGTGAGCCTCATTCAGCCAATCATACAGTGCTTTATTCTGTGCATAAGCTGCTTGTCTAACATTCATACGCACACACTAGCAAGTTGAGGCTCAGTATCTCGGTAGTGGAAATTTCTGTGTGCAAATTTATCCATCACAAATGTATGCAAATTTATGAACACATTAACTGCCCAGCGCAATCCACAAACAGCAGCACAGAGCTAATGAGAGTGGAAGTAATCTACAAACGATGCAGACACATTTTACATGTAATCTGTCTGATATAGTTTAGTAGAGTAGGTTTTACATGCGGTTCTCTTAAATGACAGGCTGACAGCACAGAAGAACTTCAGCAAAATACCTGCAAAAACTGCTGGCAAAAGCGGATTTGTGTTACATCACGGAGGGCCAGAAGTTAAAAGAAAAAGATGGTTTGACCTCAAGAGAAGCACAAAGTAGATGCCACAGTTGTAGAGGGCCGCTGAATTTTGACTGATAGCCTCCGTTCATTCTAATGTTCCTTTAAACCAACATCATCAGCACTTTCTGTGGTCCTGAAACACAGAAACTCCCACGCAGCTGAAAATGTCCTGTAAGTCTTTTAGTCTTACAAAAGTACAACAAAAGAAAGTTTAAATAAAAAAAAGAACCTAAGGCCAAGGAATTAAGGATACTGCATAAATTCTGCTTCTTTCATTTCTTTCTCCAAATAATAATAACATCCCATCCCCCTGGCATGACAGGTAAATTGACAGGTGTGCAGAAAATTCTCGTTCTCTACTTTCTAAAACGCGCTCCCTGTTTGTGGCAGCCACTTCTCCTATAGCAGCATCGACAATCACAGCTGAAGCCAGTTGACAGGTGCCCAAAGAAGAGTCTATGGATCAAAACGCTGCCTTTGCAAAAATGTTTTAAGGATTAATTTGGAGCCAGACTTTCCCTTCCTTTTGTGTGACTTTTTTTTTACTATATATAAACCCGCCCTGGAGGTTACAGGTGGATGCTGGTGTGGTGGAGCAGTTGAAACAGCAGGCACTGATACAGAGCAGCAGCTGAACTGACACATCAGAGGAAGAGATGGGAGAGTCTGCAGCTTAACTAGAACACCAAATTGGGAGGGTGTGTCGGGAGGATGAGGCGTGTTAGTGTGTATGACGGAGCGCAGCTCGTGCTGCCTCCCTGAAACAACTCGCAGGCTTCTCTCCGCTAATTATAATGGTAAATTGTAAAAGGCATGGCATTTATATTGCACCACTCAAAGCACTTTTTACACTACACTACAATACAATACACACACACCCATGAACACACTGGCAACAACCTCTTATTAGTGTTTTAC